>CAMDTW010000434.1:0-28271 GCA_945910005.1 Isoperla grammatica | reverse complement strand
TCATACCTTACACCTTGCGTGGCGGTGCAATACATGTTAGGGTAAAGGTCTCCGTCATACCTTACACCTTGCGTGGCGGTGCAATACATGTTAGGGTAAAGGTCTCCGTCATACCTTACACCTTGCGTGGTGGTGCAATACATGTTAGGGTAAAGGTCTCCGTCATACCTTACACCTTACGTGGTGGTGCAATACATGTTAGGGTAAAGGTCTCCGTCATACCTTACACCTTGCGTGGTGGTGCAATACATGTTAGGGTAAAGGTCTCCGTCATACCTTACACCTTGCGTGGCGGTGCAATACATGTTAGGGTAAAGGTCTCCGTCATACCTTACACCTTGCGTGGCGGTGCAATACATGTTAGGGTAAAGGTCTCCGTCATACCTTACACCTTGCGTGGCGGTGCAATACATGTTAGGGTAAAGGTCTCCGTCATACCTTACACCTTGCGTGGTGGTGCAAAACATGTAAGGGTAAAGGTCTCCGTCATACCTTACACCTTGCGTGGCGGTGCAATACATGTTAGGGTAAAGGTCTCCGTCATACCTTACACCTTGCGTGGTGGTGCAATACATGTTAGGGTAAAGGTCTCCGTCATACCTTACACCTTACGTGGTGGTGCAATACATGTTAGGGTAAAGGTCTCCGTCATACCTTACACCTTGCGTGGTGGTGCAATACATGTTAGGGTAAAGGTCTCCGTCATACCTTACACCTTACGTGGTGGTGCAATACATGTTAGGGTAAAGGTCTCCGTCATACCTTACACCTTGCGTGGTGGTGCAATACATGTTAGGGTAAAGGTCTCCGTCATACCTTACACCTTGCGTGGTGGTGCAATACATGTTAGGGTAAAGGTCTCCGTCATACCTTACACCTTGCGTGGTGGTGCAATACATGTTAGGGTAAAGGTCTCCGTCATACCTTACACCTTGCGTGGTGGTGCAATACATGTTAGGGTAAAGGTCTCCGTCATACCTTACACCTTGCGTGGTGGTGCAATACATGTTAGGGTAAAGGTCTCCGTCATACCTTACACCTTGCGTGGCGGTGCAATACATGTTAGGGTAAAGGTCTCCGTCATACCTTACACCTTGCGTGGTGGTGCAATACATGTTAGGGTAAAGGTCTCCGTCATACCTTACACCTTGCGTGGCGGTGCAATACATGTTAGGGTAAAGGTCTCCGTCATACCTTACACCTTGCGTGGTGGTGCAATACATGTTAGGGTAAAGGTCTCCGTTATACCTTACACCTTGCGTGGTGGTGCAATACATGTTAGGGTAAAGGTCTCCGTCATACCTTACACCTTGCGTGGCGGTGCAATACATGTTAGGGTAAAGGTCTCCGTCATACCTTACACCTTGCGTGGCGGTGCAATACATGTTAGGGTAAAGGTCTCCGTCATACCTTACACCTTGCGTGTCGGTGCAATACATGTTAGGGTAAAGGTCTCCGTCATACCTTACACCTTGCGTGGCGGTGCAATACATGTTAGGGTAAAGGTCTCCGTCATACCTTACACCTTGCGTGGTGGTGCAATACATGTTAGGGTAAAGGTCTCCGTCATACCTTACACCTTGCGTGGCGGTGCAATACATGTTAGGGTAAAGGTCTCCGTCATACCTTACACCTTGCGTGGTGGTGCTTACATGTTAGGGTAAAGGTCTCCGTCATACCTTACACCTTGCGTGGTGGTGCAATACATGTTAGGGTAAAGGTCTCCGTCATACCTTACACCTTGCGTGGCGGTGCAATACATGTTAGGGTAAAGGTCTCCGTCATACCTTACACCTTGCGTGGTGGTGCAATACATGTTAGGGTAAAGGTCTCCGTCATACCTTACACCTTGCGTGGTGGTGCAATACATGTTAGGGTAAAGGTCTCCGTCATACCTTACACCTTGCGTGGTGGTGCAATACATGTTAGGGTAAAGGTCTCCGTCATACCTTACACCTTGCGTGGTGGTGCAATACATGTTAGGGTAAAGGTCTCCGTCATACCTTACACCTTGCGTGGTGGTGCAATACATGTTAGGGTAAAGGTCTCCGTCATACCTTACACCTTGCGTGGCGGTGCAATACATGTTAGGGTAAAGGTCTCCGTCATACCTTACACCTTGCGTGGCGGTGCAATACATGTTAGGGTAAAGGTCTCCGTCATACCTTACACCTTGCGTGGCGGTGCAATACATGTTAGGGTAAAGGTCTCCGTCATACCTTACACCTTGCGTGGCGGTGCAATACATGTTAGGGTAAAGGTCTCCGTCATACCTTACACCTTGCGTGTCGGTGCAATACATGTTAGGGTAAAGGTCTCCGTCATACCCTACACCTTGCGTGGCGGTGCAATACATGTTAGGGTAAAGGTCTCCGTCATACCTTACACCTTGCGTGGCGGTGCAATACATGTTAGGGTAAAGGTCTCCGTCATACCTTACACCTTGCGTGGCGGTGCAATACATGTTAGGGTAAAGGTCTCCGTCATACCTTACACCTTGCGTGGCGGTGCAATACATGTTAGGGTAAAGGTCTCCGTCATACCTTACACCTTGCGTGGTGGTGCAATACATGTTAGGGTAAAGGTCTCCGTCATACCTTACACCTTGCGTGGCGGTGCAATACATGTTAGGGTAAAGGTCTCCGTCATACCTTACACCTTGCGTGGTGGTGCAATACATGTTAGGGTAAAGGTCTCCGTCATACCTTACACCTTGCGTGGCGGTGCAATACATGTTAGGGTAAAGGTCTCCGTCATACCTTACACCTTGCGTGGTGGTGCAATACATGTTAGGGTAGAGGTCTCCGTCATACCTTACACCTTGCGTGGTGGTGCAATACATGTTAGGGTAAAGGTCTCCGTCATACCTTACACCTTGCGTGGTGGTGCAATACATGTTAGGGTAAAGGTCTCCGTCATACCTTACACCTTGCGTGGTGGTGCAATACATGTTAGGGTAAAGGTCTCCGTCATACCTTACACCTTGCGTGGCGGTGCAATACATGTTAGGGTAAAGGTCTCCGTCATACCTTACACCTTGCGTGGTGGTGCAATACATGTTAGGGTAAAGGTCTCCGTCATACCTTACACCTTGCGTGGCGGTGCAATACATGTTAGGGTAAAGGTCTCCGTCATACCTTACACCTTGCGTGGTGGTGCAATACATGTTAGGGTAAAGGTCTCCGTCATACCTTACACCTTGCGTGGCGGTGCAATACATGTTAGGGTAAAGGTCTCCGTCATACCTTACACCTTGCGTGGTGGTGCAATACATGTTAGGGTAAAGGTCTCCGTCATACCTTACACCTTGCGTGGCGGTGCAATACATGTTAGGGTAAAGGTCTCCGTCATACCTTACACCTTGCGTGGCGGTGCAATACATGTTAGGGTAAAGGTCTCCGTCATACCTTACACCTTGCGTGGCGGTGCAATACATGTTAGGGTAAAGGTCTCCGTCATACCTTACACCTTGCGTGGCGGTGCAATACATGTTAGGGTAAAGGTCTCCGTCATACCTTACACCTTGCGTGTCGGTGCAATACATGTTAGGGTAAAGGTCTCCGTCATACCTTACACCTTGCGTGGTGGTGCAATACATGTTAGGGTAAAGGTCTCCGTCATACCTTACACCTTGCGTGGTGGTGCAATACATGTTAGGGTAAAGGTCTCCGTCATACCTTACACCTTGCGTGGCGGTGCAATACATGTTAGGGTAAAGGTCTCCGTCATACCTTACACCTTGCGTGGTGGTGCAATACATGTTAGGGTAAAGGTCTCCGTCATACCTTACACCTTGCGTGGCGGTGCAATACATGTTAGGGTAAAGGTCTCCGTCATACCTTACACCTTGCGTGGCGGTGCAATACATGTTAGGGTAAAGGTCTCCGTCATACCTTACACCTTGCGTGGCGGTGCAATACATGTTAGGGTAAAGGTCTCCGTCATACCTTACACCTTGCGTGGTGGTGCAATACATGTTAGGGTAGAGGTCTCCGTCATACCTTACACCTTGCGTGGTGGTGCAATACATGTTAGGGTAAAGGTCTCCGTCATACCTTACACCTTGCGTGGTGGTGCAATACATGTTAGGGTAAAGGTCTCCGTCATACCTTACACCTTGCGTGGCGGTGCAATACATGTTAGAGTAAAGGTCTCCGTCATACCTTACACCTTGCGTGGTGGTGCAATACATGTTAGGGTAAAGGTCTCCGTCATACCTTACACCTTGCGTGTCGGTGCAATACATGTTAGGGTAAAGGTCTCCGTCATACCTTACACCTTGCGTGGTGGTGCAATACATGTAAGGGTAAAGGTCTCCGTCATACCTTACACCTTGCGTGGTGGTGCAATACATGTTAGGGTAGAGGTCTCCGTCATACCTTACACCTTGCGTGGTGGTGCAATACATGTTAGGGTAAAGGTCTCCGTCATACCTTACACCTAGCGTGGTGGTGCAATACATGTTAGGGTAAAGGTCTCCGTCATACCTTACACCTTGCGTGGCGGTGCAATACATGTTAGAGTAAAGGTCTCCGTCATACCTTACACCTTGCGTGGCGGTGCAATACATGTTAGAGTAAAGGTCTCCGTCATACCTTACACCTTGCGTGGTGGTGCAATACATGTTAGGGTAAAGGTCTCCGTCATACCTTACACCTTGCGTGGCGGTGCAATACATGTTAGGGTAAAGGTCTCCGTCATACCTTACACCTTGCGTGGCGGTGCAATACATGTTAGGGTAAAGGTCTCCGTCATACCTTACACCTTGCGTGGCGGTGCAATACATGTTAGGGTAAAGGTCTCCGTCATACCTTACACCTTGCGTGGTGGTGCAATACATGTAAGGGTAAAGGTCTCCGTCATACCTTACACCTTGCGTGGCGGTGCAATACATGTTAGGGTAAAGGTCTCCGTCATACCTTACACCTTGCGTGGTGGTGCAATACATGTTAGGGTAAAGGTCTCCGTCATACCTTACACCTTACGTGGTGGTGCAATACATGTTAGGGTAAAGGTCTCCGTCATACCTTACACCTTGCGTGGTGGTGCAATACATGTTAGGGTAAAGGTCTCCGTCATACCTTACACCTTACGTGGTGGTGCAATACATGTTAGGGTAAAGGTCTCCGTCATACCTTACACCTTGCGTGGTGGTGCAATACATGTTAGGGTAAAGGTCTCCGTCATACCTTACACCTTGCGTGGTGGTGCAATACATGTTAGGGTAAAGGTCTCCGTCATACCTTACACCTTGCGTGGTGGTGCAATACATGTTAGGGTAAAGGTCTCCGTCATACCTTACACCTTGCGTGGCGGTGCAATACATGTTAGGGTAAAGGTCTCCGTCATACCTTACACCTTGCGTGGTGGTGCAATACATGTTAGGGTAAAGGTCTCCGTCATACCTTACACCTTGCGTGGCGGTGCAATACATGTTAGGGTAAAGGTCTCCGTCATACCTTACACCTTGCGTGGTGGTGCAATACATGTTAGGGTAAAGGTCTCCGTTATACCTTACACCTTGCGTGGTGGTGCAATACATGTTAGGGTAAAGGTCTCCGTCATACCTTACACCTTGCGTGGCGGTGCAATACATGTTAGGGTAAAGGTCTCCGTCATACCTTACACCTTGCGTGGCGGTGCAATACATGTTAGGGTAAAGGTCTCCGTCATACCTTACACCTTGCGTGTCGGTGCAATACATGTTAGGGTAAAGGTCTCCGTCATACCTTACACCTTGCGTGGCGGTGCAATACATGTTAGGGTAAAGGTCTCCGTCATACCTTACACCTTGCGTGGTGGTGCAATACATGTTAGGGTAAAGGTCTCCGTCATACCTTACACCTTGCGTGGCGGTGCAATACATGTTAGGGTAAAGGTCTCCGTCATACCTTACACCTTGCGTGGCGGTGCAATACATGTTAGGGTAAAGGTCTCCGTCATACCTTACACCTTGCGTGGTGGTGCAATACATGTTAGGGTAAAGGTCTCCGTCATACCTTACACCTTGCGTGGCGGTGCAATACATGTTAGGGTAAAGGTCTCCGTCATACCTTACACCTTGCGTGGTGGTGCAATACATGTTAGGGTAAAGGTCTCCGTCATACCTTACACCTTGCGTGGTGGTGCAATACATGTTAGGGTAAAGGTCTCCGTCATACCTTACACCTTGCGTGGTGGTGCAATACATGTTAGGGTAAAGGTCTCCGTCATACCTTACACCTTGCGTGGTGGTGCAATACATGTTAGGGTAAAGGTCTCCGTCATACCTTACACCTTGCGTGGCGGTGCAATACATGTTAGGGTAAAGGTCTCCGTCATACCTTACACCTTGCGTGGCGGTGCAATACATGTTAGGGTAAAGGTCTCCGTCATACCTTACACCTTGCGTGGCGGTGCAATACATGTTAGGGTAAAGGTCTCCGTCATACCTTACACCTTGCGTGGCGGTGCAATACATGTTAGGGTAAAGGTCTCCGTCATACCTTACACCTTGCGTGTCGGTGCAATACATGTTAGGGTAAAGGTCTCCGTCATACCTTACACCTTGCGTGGCGGTGCAATACATGTTAGGGTAAAGGTCTCCGTCATACCTTACACCTTGCGTGGTGGTGCAATACATGTTAGGGTAAAGGTCTCCGTCATACCTTACACCTTGCGTGGTGGTGCAATACATGTTAGGGTAAAGGTCTCCGTCATACCTTACACCTTGCGTGGTGGTGCAATACATGTTAGGGTAAAGGTCTCCGTCATACCTTACACCTTGCGTGGCGGTGCAATACATGTTAGGGTAAAGGTCTCCGTCATACCTTACACCTTGCGTGGTGGTGCAATACATGTTAGGGTAAAGGTCTCCGTCATACCTTACACCTTGCGTGGTGGTGCAATACATGTTAGGGTAAAGGTCTCCGTCATACCTTACACCTTGCGTGGTGGTGCAATACATGTTAGGGTAAAGGTCTCCGTCATACCTTACACCTTGCGTGGTGGTGCAATACATGTTAGGGTAAAGGTCTCCGTCATACCTTACACCTTGCGTGGCGGTGCAATACATGTTAGGGTAAAGGTCTCCGTCATACCTTACACCTTGCGTGGTGGTGCAATACATGTTAGGGTAAAGGTCTCCGTCATACCTTACACCTTGCGTGGCGGTGCAATACATGTTAGGGTAAAGGTCTCCGTCATACCTTACACCATGCGTGGTGGTGCAATACATGTTAGGGTAAAGGTCTCCGTCATACCTTACACCTTGCGTGGCGGTGCAATACATGTTAGGGTAAAGGTCTCCGTCATACCTTACACCTTGCGTGGTGGTGCAATACATGTTAGGGTAAAGGTCTCCGTCATACCTTACACCTTGCGTGGTGGTGCAATACATGTTAGGGTAAAGGTCTCCGTCATACCTTACACCTTGCGTGGCGGTGCAATACATGTTAGGGTAAAGGTCTCCGTCATACCTTACACCTTGCGTGGCGGTGCAATACATGTTAGGGTAAAGGTCTCCGTCATACCTTACACCTTGCGTGTCGGTGCAATACATGTTAGGGTAAAGGTCTCCGTCATACCTTACACCTTGCGTGGTGGTGCAATACATGTTAGGGTAAAGGTCTCCGTCATACCTTACACCTTGCGTGGCGGTGCAATACATGTTAGGGTAAAGGTCTCCGTCATACCTTACACCTTGCGTGGCGGTGCAATACATGTTAGGGTAAAGGTCTCCGTCATACCTTACACCTTGCGTGGCGGTGCAATACATGTTAGGGTAAAGGTCTCCGTCATACCTTACACCTTGCGTGGTGGTGCAATACATGTTAGGGTAGAGGTCTCCGTCATACCTTACACCTTGCGTGGTGGTGCAATACATGTTAGGGTAAAGGTCTCCGTCATACCTTACACCTTGCGTGGTGGTGCAATACATGTTAGGGTAAAGGTCTCCGTCATACCTTACACCTTGCGTGGCGGTGCAATACATGTTAGAGTAAAGGTCTCCGTCATACCTTACACCTTGCGTGGTGGTGCAATACATGTTAGGGTAAAGGTCTCCGTCATACCTTACACCTTGCGTGTCGGTGCAATACATGTTAGAGTAAAGGTCTCCGTCATACCTTACACCTTGCGTGGCGGTGCAATACATGTTAGAGTAAAGGTCTCCGTCATACCTTACACCTTGCGTGGCGGTGCAATACATGTTAGGGTTAAGGTCTCCGTCATACCTTACACCTTGCGTGGTGGTGCAATACATGTTAGGGTAAAGGTCTCCGTCATACCTTACACCTTGCGTGGTGGTGCAATACATGTTAGGGTAGAGGTCTCCGTCATACCTTACACCTTGCGTGGTGGTGCAATACATGTTAGGGTAAAGGTCTCCGTCATACCTTACACCTTGCGTGGTGGTGCAATACATGTTAGGGTAAAGGTCTCCGTCATACCTTACACCTTGCGTGGCGGTGCAATACATGTTAGAGTAAAGGTCTCCGTCATACCTTACACCTTGCGTGGCGGTGCAATACATGTTAGGGTAAAGGTCTCCGTCATACCTTACACCTTGCGTGGCGGTGCAATACATGTTAGGGTAAAGGTCTCCGTCATACCTTACACCTTGCGTGGTGGTGCAATACATGTTAGGGTAAAGGTCTCCGTCATACCTTACACCTTGCGTGGCGGTGCAATACATGTTAGGGTAAAGGTCTCCGTCATACCTTACACCTTGCGTGGCGGTGCAATACATGTTAGGGTAAAGGTCTCCGTCATACCTTACACCTTGCGTGGTGGTGCAATACATGTTAGGGTAAAGGTCTCCGTCATACCTTACACCTTGCGTGGCGGTGCAATACATGTTAGGGTAAAGGTCTCCGTCATACCTTACACCTTGCGTGTCGGTGCAATACATGTTAGGGTAAAGGTCTCCGTCATACCTTACACCTTGCGTGGCGGTGCAATACATGTTAGGGTAAAGGTCTCCGTCATACCTTACACCTTGCGTGTCGGTGTATCCCTGCCCTCCTATGTTTTACATGTGTGGGCCGGTAGCCGGCCTTGAGATGTAGTACTGGCCAAACCTAGGCTTAACGGGATTTCTACAGCAAATAAAGAAGCATAACCACTGTTCCCGTATTATTTATTGATCACATTACCCGTCTAGGAATCACGTTCCAATTTTCAAAGTAAAGAAGATGAGAATATTGTAGATTTATGTCTCTCTCTGTTAGCCGACAGCTCCGAGTCTCCCCCCCCCCCCCCCCCCCCCCCCCGCCTACCCCCTTCTGGGAAATGAGACGAATTGACAATATTGCAAGTAAAAATGAGATAAAGGAAGACAAAATAAAACAAAGATGCCGAGAGAGACAGAAATACTAAATGAGGGGTGGTAAAGTGAGAGAGAGAGAGAGAGAGAGGGGTGTAGGGGGAGGAGATTCCCGAAATCGAGTGATAAACTTGGTGATTGCTTCAGTAGGATGAAACAATTGGAAACATTTTCACTGAGATCTGTAAACTTGTGTTTAAGAGAGGAGTGACTTTGCCAGAGAAATGACTTTACTTGGTTCATAACTAATAACAATGAAGTGTCAGCACACAGTTGCGTGAGTGAATAAACACGAGAAGTCCGGGACAGGAACGAACACTTATCGCCATTAACGCGTCCTAAGTGCTACAAAAAAGGGGATTAAAATATTCCTTCACTCTCTCAGTGAAACGGTCAAACAATTATCCACGGTCCTTGTGTGTTGACGAGTGAACTTCTGGGCACGTGTCCGTCTATCTGGAGTGTTGCTTTGTATGACGGGCACGACAGCATACATGAGGGCCATGTCTGACACAAGGCTCCATTATACACAAGACTAGCTTACACATGCTTTCGTCACAGGCGACTGGTTCGTAGCCAATCAGCGATCGTGTGTGTGTCTCATCCAGTTCGCCGGTTGGTTAAGACTGCCCCGGATGTGACGAAAGCAAAAGCAAAGTAATCTTGGGTCCAGTATACATATCACACAAACACTATGTTCTAATGATAAGAACATAGTAAGTTTTAAGTAGAACAGACCCACAAAAAAGGGTGAATGTCTTTCTAGTCATTGATTAGAATCTAATTAGTGACGAAAAAGATATTCAGTATGTTTTGTGGGTGTTAATAATTTGGCTTCACACTCATAAAATATTAAATATTTACTCAAATATTATTTGTTCAAAAAAACATTCTCAAGTAGAAATTATTTGTCAGTACATTTCTTTAATGATAGTATTCCACACAAAAATGCAAACAAATTGCAAAAAAAGGCCAAGCCCAAAACGTTGAAAATCAACTATAATAACAAACCAAAAAAATCACACTTACAAAAACACCCATTTCAAATGATGCTCAACATTTAAAGGGATGATATCTTAAATTGTGGCCAAGACAATTATTTTCATTCATATATTAATTAATGAAATAAACATTTAAAAAAATGTTTATATTAATATAATTGATAAATAAATATGTGTTTAACAATAACAAAATAAAATGTATTTATTGAAACCATTCGAGTTGAGAAAAACAAAAGAAACACACATTATTTTTGGGAACAGATTATTTTCTTCTAAGTTGTTTCGTCGTGTCGGTACAGAGTTTTCACTCGACGTTTCGCCACCCATGTTGGTGGAATAGCCACGTTTAACAGATGTGGTTTTTGCATATAATCATGATGTCTGAAGGGATGCTAGCCTTTATAGTACCCGTTACTTTTTATTATTCTTGTAAAATGAAACAATAACCATTTAAAATCCTATTTGCTTCGACAAATGGTCGCTATATGTTCCCTACAAACGCGTTCATGTGATAAACGTGTATCAATCACAGGCACCATCACCATCGTTTGACTAGACTTGTCGTAAACATGTTGACTCAAGTAAGCACTGCCAGAAACGTAGGGAACATCAGGATAGCCTTGCGTTGTTTATCCCGGCTCGGTCGGCCATGATGGTCGCGACGGTGGCGCGCCTACATCTATATTCGTTTAATATGTTGCACTTATATATGGTTGAGCTACCCCTGGCTGGGCCACACTCTAGGATCTCCTTTGTACCACCAGTACTGCATTAATGTAAGCAATTGATGTTAAATATATTTTAATATGAAAATAAATACCCAAATCGAAAATTGAATGAAAATTGACTTTTGGTGTACATGTATTTTATTGTAGTTATGGCATAGTTTTCTTTAGCTATGTTGCCTAGCGAAATATCGTCCACTACGATGTCGACATTGTGACATGAAAGATGTCAGTGATAGTAATTGAGACTGTATCTGTAGTGGATCCAATGTGCACTTCTCACATGAATGCGTCAGAGCAACATCAAAACGCTTCCAGATCGCCTCAGTGTTTTAGTCGTCTCAATAACCACGTGTTCTCTCGAATCACATATCGCCGAAATGGGTCTTGTATGGATTTAAATAAGTAATTTTGTTTTTCCAGCCTCGCCAGCCAACAGATGTTGGTTTGGTAGAGTTGTAAAAAAACCGGAAACGCTTTTACGAGATTTTCCGTCCATTGGTTTGCTAACCACAGCACTTTGTTGAATGAGATCTCAATGTAAGCTCAGTTTCGCTTAAAAAAGGTAAAACCCAACTGCTGAACACTTCTAGAGACGATAAAAAGGGGCCGGCTTATGTCCCTTTATTGTTGTGTCAGTGTCCCACGCCGGGGACATGAGGTCATCGAGGTCTCCCGTCCCCTCGTTCTCGCCCTGATTGGCTCTGAGGGGGGACACTTTTCACTCGCAGTTGGTTTTCATTACACCCTTTGATCAATCTCATTCCACAGCTTTCGATACAATTTCAATTAAATCAATAGACTGACTCCTACATGTAGCCGAATGAGGCCCAGTTTATTCTAACTGTGCCTATGTGGGTGTCCATATCAATAGACTGACTCCTACATGTAGCCGAATGAGGCCCAGTTTATTCTAACTGTGCCTATGTGGGTGTCCATATCAATAGACTGACTCCTACATGTAGCCGAATGCGGCCCAGTTTATTCTAACTGTGCCTATGTGGGTGTCCATATCAATAGACTGACTCCTACATGTAGCCGAATGCGGCCCAGTTTATTCTAACTGTGCCTATGTGGATGTCCATATCAATAGACTGACTCCTACATGTAGCCGAATGAGGCCCAGTTTATTCTAACTGTGCCTATGTGGGTGTCCATATCAATAGACTGACTCCTACATGTAGCCGAATGCGGCCCAGTTTATTCTAACTGTGCCTATGTGGGTGTCCATATCAATAGACGGACTCCTACATGTAGCCGAATGCGGCCCAGTTTATTCGAACTGTGCCTATGTGGGTGTCCATATCAATAGACTGACTCCTACATGTAGCCGAATGCGGCCCAGTTTATTCTAACTGTGCCTATGTGGGTGTCCATATCAATAGACTGACTCCTACAGGTAGCCGAATGCGGCCCAGTTTATTCGAACTGTGCCTATGTGGGTGTCCATATCAGTAGACTGACTCCTACATGTAGCCGAATGAGGCCCAGTTTATTCTAACTGTGCCTATGTGGGTGTCCATATCAATAGACTGACTCCTACATGTAGCCGAATGAGGCCCAGTTTATTCTAACTGTGCCTATGTGGGTGTCCATATCAATAGACTGACTCCTACATGTAGCCGAATGCGGCCCAGTTTATTCTAACTGTGCCTATGTGGATGTCCATATCAATAGACTGACTCCTACATGTAGCCGAATGAGGCCCAGTTTATTCTAACTGTGCCTATGTGGGTGTCCATATCAATAGACTGACTCCTACATGTAGCCGAATGCGGCCCAGTTTATTCTAACTGTGCCTATGTGGGTGTCCATATCAATAGACTGACTCCTACAGGTAGCCGAATGCGGCCCAGTTTATTCTAACTGTGCCTATGTGGGTGTCCATATCAATAGACGGACTCCTACATGTAGCCGAATGCGGCCCAGTTTATTCTAACTGTGCCTATGTGGGTGTCCATATCAATAGACTGACTCCTACAGGTAGCCGAATGCGGCCCAGTTTATTCTAACTGTGCCTATGTGGGTGTCCATATCAATAGACTGACTCCTACATGTAGCCGAATGCGGCCCAGTTTATTCTAACTGTGCCTATGTGGGTGTCCATATCAATAGACTGACTCCTACAGGTAGCCGAATGCGGCCCAGTTTATTCTAACTGTGCCTATGTGGGTGTCCATATCAATAGACGGACTCCTACATGTAGCCGAATGCGGCCCAGTTTATTCTAACTGTGCCTATGTGGGTGTCCATATCAATAGACGGACTCCTACATGTAGCCGAATGCGGCCCAGTTTATTCTAACTGTGCCTATGTGGGTGTCCATATCAATAGACTGACTCCTACAGGTAGCCGAATGCGGCCCAGTTTATTCTAACTGTGCCTATGTGGGTGTCCATATCAACAGACTGACTCCTACATGTAGCCGAATGCGGCCCAGTTTATTCTAACTGTGCCTATGTGGGTGTCCATATCAATAGACTGACTCCTACATGTAGCCGAATGAGGCCCAGTTTATTCTAACTGTGCCTATGTGGGTGTCCATATCAATAGACTGACTCCTACAGGTAGCCGAATGAGGCCCATTTTATTCTAACTGTGCCTATGTGGGTGTCCATATCAGTAGACTGACTCCTACAGGTAACCAAATGCGGCCCAGTTTATTCGAGCGGTGCCTATGTGGGTGTCCATATCAGTAGACTGACTCCTATATGTAGCCAAATGCGGCCCAGTTTATTCGAGCGGTGCCTATGTGGGTGTCCATATCAATAGACTGACTCCTACAGGTAGCCAAATGCGGCCCAGTTTATTCGAACTGTGCCTATGTGGGTGTCCATATCAGTAGACTGACTCCTACAGGTAGCCAAATGCGGCCCAGTTTATTCGAACTGTGCCTATGTGGGTGTCCATATCAATAGACTGACTCCTACATGTAACCGAATGAGACCCAGTTTATTCGAACTGTGCCTATGTGGGTGTCCATATCAATAGACTGACTCCTACATGTAGCCAAATGCGGCCCAGTTTATTCTAACTGTGCCTATGTGGGTGTCCATATCAGTAGACTGACTCCTACAGGTAGCCGAATGCGGCCCAGTTTATTCGAACTGTGCCTATGTGGGTGTCCATATCAATAGACTGACTTCTACATGTAGCCGAATGAGGCCCAGTTTATTCGAACTGTGCCTATGTGGGTGTCCATATCAATAGACTGACTTCTACATGTAGCCGAATGAGGCCCAGTTTATTCGAACTGTGCCTATGTGGGTGTCCATATCAATAGACTGACTTCTACATGTAGCCGAATGAGGCCCAGTTTATTCGAACTGTGCCTATGTGGGTGTCCATATCAATAGACTGACTTCTACATGTAGCCGAATGCGGCCCAGTTTATTCTAACTGTGCCTATGTGGGTGTCCATATCAATAGACTGACTCCTACATGTAGCCGAATGAGGCCCAGTTTATTCAAACTGTGCCTATGTGGGTGTCCATATCAATAGACCGATTCCTGCAGGTAGCCGAATGTGAGGTAAGTTTTTCTACAAAAATATAATATAAGTAGATAATAAGAAAGTCCGAGAAGGATTTGGCGTTGTCTACTAAACTGCAGTTCGGTGTTCCAGGTTCGAATACTGGCTTGGCGTCTTTTCACAATCACGTGTCTCCACTTATCGTTTTTTTTTTTATCAACATCGTTGTAGAAATATCATTATGACGTCATCTAAGTTTATACATTTCACAGTAGTTACAGTTGTACATCAGTATCAACGGATCAAATCCTGTTATTTTCATTGTGACAATGTAACTGGGCTTAAAAACAAATTTTCGTAGAAGGTTTGCAGGTGGATTGCGTTGGAGTGCGTGCACAAAGAAAGCTGGTTTCGTGCCAACGAGTACAGAATAAGGTTTAATAAAATAAACCTTATTCTATACTCGTTGTTTCGTTCGCTAGTTGCCAGCGCTAAACTACGTCATAATCAGTTGTCTGTGACGTCATGTATGTGACTATGCTTTCAAGTGCAGCTGAGAAACTGTAAGAATGACAGCCCCCTACATATCTCCTCCACATCTACCCGACCCCCCTCAACTCCGTGACAACCGGACAAAATGAAATACGTAACTGAAAATCAGTTTGTTTCAGTTGTTCAGTTTGTTGTTTCACGGAGTTGAGGGGGGTCGGGTAGCAGTGGAGGGGATAAGGAGGGGGCCATCATGCTTACAGTTTCTAAACTTATATGCACACTAGAAGCAGGTTCCAATTTGACATGCAGCGTTCCGTTTTCCTCAAGGAAATGAATCCGTTTTCCCGCGCTGGTTACCAGTAAGCGAATAACCAGCTTTCTTTGTGCGCGCACCCTTGGCTAAGACACGAGTTCACGACTGCGGTGGGTTAGAAAGCTGCGGTAATAGACTGAAGAGAGAAGCGAAGCCCATTAAATTAAATCCGCTGCTCTCCAAATTGAGGGTCAAGGAGAAAAGGATGTTATTTTGAAAGCTGGAGGAGATTTCGTAGGTTCCAACTCGTTTGAGACTCTTATTAGTGCCAATTTGAACAAGTGCTTGGACCATCATATATCTGGTATTTCTTTATAAACCTAATTTGAAAAGAAAGTACATTATAAGTAGGTCTCATGATGTACAAAATAACTAAAATAACTAATGAACGGATGGTTCAAAAACTACCTAAAATGAAAGTGAACAATTTTATCTTGTAAAATAAAATATTAAAATAGATATAATACAAGAATATACAAAATTAAAAAAGTATGACCAAAAATATTAGATCTTGTTGCGCGTGGGCTCCAGACAATCACGAAAACTAGCACAGGCAATGAGACTAGTCTGGGCTTGTGGAGACAGTAAGATTATTAAAGATATATGCACCCTTCTCCAATATAGATTCAATTTTAAATGAGAATAAAACATACAAATAGCTAATTTATTTCCCCCCATGTTCGTTACATCGCACCATAGCTAGCCCCACCTTCTGTTAAAACGTATAATTTATTTCCCCCCATGTTCGTAACATCGCACCACACCTAGCCCCACCTTCTGTTAAGGCGCATAATTGATTTCCCCCAATGTTCGTAACATCGCACCACAGCTAGCCCCACCTTCTGTTAAAGCGTATAATTTATTTCCCCCAATGTTCGTAACATCGCACCACACCTAGCCCCACCTTCTGTTAAAGCGTATAATTTATTTCCCCCCATGTTCGTAACATCGCACCACAGCTAGCCCCACCTGCTGTAAAAACGTATAATTTGTTTCCCCCAGTGTTCGTAACATCGCACCACACCTAGCCCCACCTTCTGTTAAAGCGTATAATTTATTTCCCCCCATGTTCGTAACATCGCACCACAGCTAGCCCCACCTTCAGTTAAATCGTATAATTATTTCCCCCCATGTTCGTAACATCGCACCACAGCTAGCCCCACCTCCTGTTAAAGCGTATAATTTATTTCCCCCTATGTTCGTAACATCGCACCACAGCTAGCCCAACCTTCTGTTCAAGCATATAATTTATTTCCCCCCATGTTCGTAACATCGCACCACAGCTAGCCCCACCTTCTGTTAAAGCGTATAATTTATTTCCCCCCATGTTCGTAACATCGCACCACAGCTAGCCCAACCTTCTGTTAAAGCATATAATTTATTTCCCCCCCTGTTCGTAACATCGCACCACAGCTAGCCCCACCTTCTGTTAAAGCGTATAATTTATTTCCCCTAATGTTCATAACATCGCACCACAGATAGACCCACCTTCTGTTAAGGCGTATAATTGATTTCCCCCATGTTCGTAACATCGCACCACAGCTAGCCCCACCTTCTGTTAAAGCGTATAATTTATTTCCCCCATGTTCGTTACATCGCACCACAGCTAGCCCCACCTTCTGTTTAAGCTTTTATTTTATTTCCCCCAATGTTCGTAACATCGCACCACAGCTAGCCCCACCTTCTGTTTAAGCGTATAATTTATTTCCCCCCATGTTCGTAACATCGCACCACAGCTAGCCCCACCTTCTGTTAAGGCGTATAATTTATTTCTCCCCATTTTCGTAACATCGCACCACAGCTAGCTCCACCCTCTGTTAAGACGTATAATTTATTTCCCCCAATGTTCGTAACATCGCACCACAGCTAACCCCACCTTCTGTTGATTCGTATAATTTATTTCCCCCAATGTTCGTAACATCGCACCACAGCTAGCCCCACCTTCTGTTAAGACGTATAATTTATTTCCCCCAATGTTCGTAACATCACACCACCGCTAGCCCCACCTTCTGTTAAAGCGTATAATTTATTTCCTCATGTTCGTAACATCGCACCACCGCTAGCCCCACCTTCTGTTAAAGCGTTTAATTTATTTCCTCATGTTCGTAACATCGCACCACCGCTAGCCCCACCTTCTGTTAAAGCGTTTAATTTATTTCCTCATGTTCGTAACATCGCACCACCGCTAGCCCCACCTTCTGTTAAAGCGTATAATTTATCTCCTCATGTTCGTAACATCGCACCACAGTTAGCCCCACCTTCTGTTTAGGCGTATAATTTATTTCCCCCAATGTTCGTAATATCACACCACAGCTAGCCCCACCTTCTGTTAAGGCGTATAATTGATTTCCCCCCATGTTCGTTACATCGCACCACAGCTAGCCCCACCTGCTGTTAAAGCGTATAATTTTTTCCTCATGTTCGTAACATCGCACCACAGCTAGCCCCACCTTCTGTTAAAGCGTATAATTTATTTCCTCATGTTCGTAACATCGCACCACCGCTAGCCCCACCTTCTGTTAAAGCGTTTAATTTATTTCCTCATGTTCGTAACATCGCACCACCGCTAGCCCCACCTTCTGTTAAAGCGTATAATTTTTTCCTCATGTTCGTAACATCGCACCACAGCTAGCCCCACCTTCTGCTAAAGCGTAAAATTTATTTGCCCCCATGTTCGTTACATCGCACCACAGCTAGCCCCACCTTCTGTTTAGGCGTATAATTTATTTCCCCCCATTTTCGTAATATCACACCACAGCTAGCCCCACCTTCTGTTAAAGCGTATAATTTATTTCCTCCATGTTCGTTACATCGCACCACAGCTAGCCCCACCTTCTGTTAAGGCGTATAATTTATTTCCCCCCATGTTCGTAACATCACACCACAGCTAGCCCCACCTGCTGTTAAAGCGTATAATTTTTTCCCCCATGTTCGTAACATCGCACCACAGCTAGCTCCACCTTCTGTTAAGACGTATAAGTTTGCCGACGGGCAAGCTGGCTCAAGATATTTCATCATAAATTACATTTTAAGGATTTGCAATATTAGTATAAATAGCAGCAAATTCATACTTCGGATCAATTCATTCCGGCGTAAGTAATGTCATATTAGCTTAATAGCTAAGTGCAATTGTACCAACTTAATTTTCTACTACTGTAGTTCCCACCATCTAACTGGAAAAGGTATATTTATTTACGTAGCATTTAAAACTTTGACTTGGAAGTCTGAAATTCCTAACAGAGCTGGTGTGACTAATGACTAGAGCCCAACACAAATATTTTTTTTATTTCCTAAATTTCGTTTTCCAAAATGAAAATCTCGTGTTTTGGCGGTGTTATTTTTCTAAGGCGCAAAGAAAGCAAAAAGCAAAACGTTATAAATAGTATCAATTTATATGAATATCACTCAAATAAAGACGAGTGTTTCTCTTGTATGAAGCATAAACAGTATTTTCTTTTTTTTTAATTCTTTTGTCTATTGTTTCCTACACAAACACTTATTCTTGGCAAATATTCAAAATATTTTTGTTATTTCGGTTTTATTTCGCGAATACACAGATATTTCGTGGATTTCGTAGTTCTAGCTTCAAAAAGCGTAATTACGTGAATCAAATTTTGCATAATAGCATGCTGACACGACGTCTCGTCCACAATTATCATTTTTATGGGTATACCTACAGTTTCGTTTTATTTCGTAAGCGAAATTTTCTTGCCTTTACCAATGAGGCTTGTGCACATGTACTAAGCGGATGACCGCCTTTACCAATGAGGCTTGTGCACATGTACTAAGCGGATGACCGCCTTTACCAATGAGGCTTGTGCACATGTACTAAGCGGATGACCGCCTTTACCAATGAGGCTTGTGCACATGTACTAAGCGGATGACCGCCTTTACCAATGAGGCTTGTGCACATGTACTAAGCGGATGACCGCCTTTACCAATGAGGCTTGTGCACATGTACTAAGCGGATGACCGCCTTTACCAATGAGGCTTGTGCACATGTACTAAGCGGATGACCGCCTTTACTAATGAGGCTTGTGCACATGTACTAAGCGGATGACCGCCTTTACCAATGAGGCTTGTGCACATGTACTAAGCGGATGACCGCCTTTACCAATGAGGCTTGTGCACATGTACTAAGCGGATGACCGCCTTTACCAATGAGGCTTGTGCACATGTACTAAGCGGATGACCGCCTTTACCAATGAGGCTTGTGCACATGTACTAAGCGGATGACCGCCTTTACCAATGAGGCTTGTGCACATGTACTAAGCGGATGACCGCCTTTACCAATGAGGCTTGTGCACATGTACTAAGCGGATGACCGCCTTTACCAATGAGGCTTGTGCACATGTACTAAGCGGATGACCGCCTTTACCAATGAGGCTTGTGCACATGTACTAAGCGGATGACCGCCTTTACCAATTAGGCTTGTGCACATGTACTAAGCGGATGACCGCCTTTACCAATGAGGCTTGTGCACATGTACTAAGCGGATGACCGCCTTTACTAATGAGGCTTGTGCACATGTACTAAGCGGATGACCGCCTTTACCAATGAGGCTTGTGCACATGTACTAAGCGGATGACCGCCTTTACCAATGAGGCTTGTGCACATGTACTAAGCGGATGACCGCCTTTACCAATGAGGCTTGTGCACATGTACTAAGCGGATGACCGCCTTTACCAATGAGGCTTGTGCACATGTACTAAGCGGATGACCGCCTTTACCAATGAGGCTTGTGCACATGTACTAAGCGGATGACCGCCTTTACCAATGAGGCTTGTGCACATGTACTAAGCGGATGACCGCCTTTACCAATGAGGCTTGTGCACATGTACTAAGCGGATGACCGCCTTTACCAATGAGGCTTGTGCACATGTACTAAGCGGATGACCGCCTTTACCAATGAGGCTTGTGCACATGTACTAAGCGGATGACCGCCTTTACCAATGAGGCTTGTGCACATGTACTAAGCGGATGACCGCCTTTACCAATGAGGCTTGTGCACATGTACTAAGCGGATGACCGCCTTTACCAATGAGGCTTGTGCACATGTACTAAGCGGATGACCGCCTTTACCAATGAGGCTTGTGCACATGTACTAAGCGGATGACCGCCTTTACCAATGAGGCTTGTGCACATGTACTAAGCGGATGACCGCCTTTACCAATGAGGCTTGTGCACATGTACTAAGCGGATGACCGCCTTTACCAATGAGGCTTGTGCACATGTACTAAGCGGATGACCGCCTTTACCAATGAGGCTTGTGCACATGTACTAAGCGGATGACCGCCTTTACCAATTAGGCTTGTGCACATGTACTAAGCGGATGACCGCCTTTACCAATTAGGCTTGTGCACATGTACTAAGCGGATGACCGCCTTTACCAATGAGGCTTGTGCACATGTACTAAGCGGATGACCGCCTTTACCAATGAGGCTTGTGCACATGTACTAAGCGGATGACCGCCTTTACCAATGAGGCTTGTGCACATGTACTAAGCGGGATGACCGCCTTTACCAATGAGGCTTGTGCACATTGTACTAAGCGGATGACCGCCTTTACCAATGAGGCTTGTGCAGATGTACTAAGCGGATGACCGCCTTTACCAATGAGGCTTGTGCACATGTACTAAGCGGATGACCGCCTTTACCAATGAGGCTTGTGCACATGTACTAAGCGGATGACCGCCTTTACCAATGAGGCTTGTGCACATGTACTAAGCGGATGACCGCCTTTACCAATGAGGCTTGTGCACATGTACTAAGCGGATGACCGCCTTTACCAATGAGGCTTGTGCACATGTACTAAGCGGATGACCGCCTTTACCAATGAGGCTTGTGCACATGTACTAAGCGGATGACCGCCTTTACCAATGAGGCTTGTGCACATGTACTAAGCGGATGACCGCCTTTACCAATGAGGCTTGTGCACATGTACTAAGCGGATGACCGCCTTTACTAATGAGGCTTGTGCACATGTACTAAGCGGATGACCGCCTTTACCAATGAGGCTTGTGCACATGTACTAAGCGGATGACCGCCTTTACCAATGAGGCTTGTGCACATGTACTAAGCGGATGACCGCCTTTACCAATGAGGCTTGTGCACATGTACTAAGCGGATGACCGCCTTTACCAATGAGGCTTGTGCACATGTACTAAGCGGATGACCGCCTTTACCAATGAGGCTTGTGCACATGTACTAAGCGGATGACCGCCTTTACCAATGAGGCTTGTGCACATGTACTAAGCGGATGACCGCCTTTACCAATGAGGCTTGTGCACATGTACTAAGCGGATGACCGCCTTTACCAATGAGGCTTGTGCACATGTACTAAGCGGATGACCGCCTTTACCAATGAGGCTTGTGCACATGTACTAAGCGGATGACCGCCTTTACCAATGAGGCTTGTGCACATGTACTAAGCGGATGACCGCCTTTACCAATGAGGCTTGTGCACATGTACTAAGCGGATGACCGCCTTTACCAATGAGGCTTGTGCACATGTACTAAGCGGATGACCGCCTTTACCAATGAGGCTTGTGCACATGTACTAAGCGGATGACCGCCTTTACCAATGAGGCTTGTGCACATGTACTAAGCGGATGACCGCCTTTACCAATGAGGCTTGTGCACATGTACTAAGCGGATGACCGCCTTTACCAATGAGGCTTGTGCACATGTACTAAGCGGATGACCGCCTTTACCAATGAGGCTTGTGCACATGTACTAAGCGGATGACCGCCTTTACCAATGAGGCTTGTGCACATGTACTAAGCGGATGACCGCCTTTACCAATGAGGCTTGTGCACATGTACTAAGCGGATGACCGCCTTTACCAATGAGGCTTGTGCACATGTACTAAGCGGATGACCGCCTTTACCAATGAGGCTTGTGCACATGTACTAAGCGGATGACCGCCTTTACCAATGAGGCTTGTGCACATGTACTAAGCGGATGACCGCCTTTACCAATGAGGCTTGTGCACATGTACTAAGCGGATGACCGCCTTTACCAATGAGGCTTGTGCACATGTACTAAGCGGATGACCGCCTTTACCAATGAGGCTTGTGCACATGTACTAAGCGGATGACCGCCTTTACCAATGAGGCTTGTGCACATGTACTAAGCGGATGACCGCCTTTACCAATGAGGCTTGTGCACATGTACTAAGCGGATGACCGCCTTTACCAATGAGGCAATTGTGCACATGTACTAAGCGGATGACCGCCTTTACCAATGAGGCTTGTGCACATGTACTAAGCGGATGACCGCCTTTACCAATGAGGCTTGTGCACATGTACTAAGCGGATGACCGCCTTTACCAATGAGGCTTGTGCACATGTACTAAGCGGATGACCGCCTTTACCAATGAGGCTTGTGCACATGTACTAAGCGGATGACCGCCTTTACCAATGAGGCTTGTGCACATGTACTAAGCGGATGACCGCCTTTACCAATGAGGCTTGTGCACATGTACTAAGCGGATGACCGCCTTTACCAATGAGGCTTGTGCACATGTACTAAGCGGATGACCGCCTTTACCAATGAGGCTTGTGCACATGTACTAAGCGGATGACCGCCTTTACCAATGAGGCATTGTGCACATGTACTAAGCGGATGACCGCCTTTACCAATGAGGCTTGTGCACATGTACTAAGCGGATGACCGCCTTTACCAATGAGGCTTGTGCACATGTACTAAGCGGATGACCGCCTTTACCAATGAGGCTTGTGCACATGTACTAAGCGGATGACCGCCTTTACCAATGAGGCTTGTGCACATGTACTAAGCGGATGACCGCCTTTACCAATGAGGCTTGTGCACATGTACTAAGCGGATGACCGCCTTTACCAATGAGGCTTGTGCACATGTACTAAGCGGATGACCGCCTTTACCAATGAGGCTTGTGCACATGTACTAAGCGGATGACCGCCTTTACCAATGAGGCTTGTGCACATGTACTAAGCGGATGACCGCCTTTACCAATGAGGCTTGTGCACATGTACTAAGCGGATGACCGCCTTTACCAATGAGGCTTGTGCACATGTACTAAGCGGATGACCGCCTTTACTAATGAGGCTTGTGCAGATGTACTAAGCGGATGACCGCCTTTACCAATGAGGCTTGTGCACATGTACTAAGCGGATGACCGCCTTTACTAATGAGGCTTGTGCACATGTACTAAGCGGATGACCGCCTTTACTAATGAGGCTTGTGCACATGTACTAAGCGGATGACCGCCTTTACCAATGAGGCTTGTGCACATGTACTAAGCGGATGACCGCCTTTACCAATGAGGCTTGTGCACATGTACTAAGCGGATGACCGCCTTTACCAATGAGGCTTGTGCACATGTACTAAGCGGATGACCGCCTTTACCAATGAGGCTTGTGCACATGTACTAAGCGGATGACCGCCTTTACCAATGAGGACAATACTAGACAATATTGAAAGAGTGACAAATGTCGGGAATGTAGTTTTGAAGAACCAAAAACTGGGTTTAAAAATTTTCAAATATTGCAATCTTTACGGTTAAAGCCAATTAAAAAATTAGTAATTTATTGGCTGCCCTATTGACAACAGTATTGATTGCAATGTTAGCAAAAGTGTTAACCCACTTCTTAGTTCTTACGGAACTATATTCCCGAGTAATCATTTGTTCATTGTGTAGCGCTCTCATAATACAACTAAAAACCATTCATTTGGTGCGTGTTTAAAGTGAGACTATCCTTCCGCCTTGAAGTTGGTACTCACTGGACACAAGTTATTAAGTTTACAAAATGTGCTAACGTTCCCACGGATCTCGATTAACGTCAAAGCTAACTACTAACGTTATAATATCGAATAACAGCTCGTCGTAGCTCTAGTTCATAGAATCAGGGCAATGCGAGTCAAAGCATCAATACAACACTAGGGATGCATAGCGGGTCTAGTTCAGTCAGGTACACAGCACATTACAAATAGACGTGATGGCTCAAACCGGTTCTAAGTAAATCGGGAATAAAACATGAATCGGGAAGTCCCTTTTTATAATTCTTTCTGTTTTTATTTTATTCTTTGACTTTTAAATTACTTACTTTTCTCGTTTCTGTGATCCAGTCGAGATCGGTCCCTCGTTGTGGTGACCGGTGCTCGTAAAGAGGGCTCTATTGTGCGTCATATTGCAATTGCGGCTACCAGCATGAAATTTGGTACACATCTTACTTAACAGGTATATGAGGTTCAAAACCCCGTCAGGACACAAGCTGTGTTCGGATTATTTCGGCCCCCATCCTGGAAAATGGCGGCCGAATCCCACTTTTTTTTCTATTAACTCAGAAACAGTAAAAAATATAAAAAATGGTTGTCACAAAAAGTATTACTCGTTACACGGTGAACATTGTTTGTTCTAAACTTGTTTTGTAGGATCGAAAGAAAAGCGACAATCTTGGATTAAATGATAGCACTGTTTTTGTTTCTTTTTTCAAAAAAGTTGAAACGGCTACATTCCCGATACGCAATACCTAACAACCAAAACCTAGTTTTCACTAGTAATTTGGAGACGGTTAAAGATGCCAAAAGTGTTGAAGTATACCAAAAGTGTAAGGCGTGAAAAGACGAGCATTTCGTATTTCAAACTTTTTTTAGATCAAAAAGAAAGCCAAAAAGTCAAGGCTGCATTCTCTGTATACTAGTAGTAGCGGATACAGGGCAGAGGTATACAGTGATTCCTTTCGCTTCCATGATTAATTAAACACACAAATCTATTTCTGAGAATGGTGCAGAACAACACACTATTGGACCGTGCCGTGATCCCCCACCCTCCCCCACACAGGCATTTGACGTTTTACGCGGGACAAGAGAAGAACAAAGAAGCCACGAAGCCATGGCGTCCTGTTGATGCTTTAGTTCATACTTTTAATGCAACAACATCAGATATTTTATGATTAGGCCTACTGCACGAAGATATTTTTACCCTGCTATAAGATCTTGTCTCCTGAACTTTGAGAGAGTTGACGTAGTATTTGATAGGTACCTGCCAGGTAGCCTTAAAGCTGGCACGCGACTGAAACGCGGGTTTGGAAAAGAGATGGTAGTCAGCTTTGCCAATAGTGTTCAGTTCAATAAATTCTTGCACGTTGATGGCAAGAAAAATCAGCTATTCCACCTATTAGCTACTTACATCTCTTCACTTGAAACCAATGGCAAGATAGTGGTTTGTACTGACGAAGATACAGTAACATATTTTGCAGGCCGTTCAATCAGCAGTGACGATCTTGCCCCATGTTCACATCAAGGAGCGGACACTAGACTACTTGTTCACGGGAAAAGTGTATGACTTTCGCGCCACAAAAACATATTGATAAGTACTGTGACTCAGATGTGATTGTTATTGATGATGCAGCCTTTTACGAATTGAAGAAACTTGGTTTGCATGATCTTTGGATTGAGTATGGTTGGAAACAACAAGCGGCATTTTTCATTCTCGCTTTTTCTGGAAGACATATTTCCAAACATGTGCAAAGCACTGCCGGTTTGTCAGGCCTATACTGGCTGTGATACAGTATCTGCATTTCGTGGTGTTGGCAAAATGAAAGCGTAGAATGTCCGGAAGACGATGCAAGAACCTATGACAGGCATATTCGTACCATTGTTAACATCAAACACAATTAATGAAGAGGATTTTAAGAAAATACAGCCTTTCACCGTACTTATGAACGATATGACAAGCCAAACGGAAACAGGAATTAATTTGTAGAAGAATTATACTCAAAACAATCTAGTTGTGGAGAGTATACCTCCAACCGAAGAAGCATTGCGCCAACACCTGAAGCGAGCATCGCGTATTTGGAGACAGTGCTTGCAGCTTCAACCCAACATACCTTCTACAAACAGCTGGGGATGGAAGTCATCAGATTCTGTGGGAGAAGTAAACGTAATTGAACAACTTTGGAAAGTTTTGTCAAAAGGTTCTGACAAATGCTGCGAGTTTATTAGTTGCCGTTGCAAAACGCTGTGTGTTGAAAAGTGCAAGTGCCAGCGGTTCCATTTCACGGTTTCAGCAGTTCGGTTTCACTGCTTTGTGTATGTGTGACTGGCAGTGCTCCCATTAAATTAATTAAATTCTGAAGACATGGTTCTTACCAACCTCGCGAACAAGAGGCGTGGATGGTCCCTGCCTTAAGTAGGGGCCCCGGATCCTGGACGGTTCAGCCGTATGTTGGGGACGCTCAGCTCGCGCCTCTTCTCTCTTAGAAGTCTCTAGACGCTTCCTTCATTACTCTCTACGGAGAAGTCTTGCTTTTCCTGTTGCTGTAGCTTGTAAAGTTCTAAAACCTTTTAATCAACATCTATCGATATATGTTAGATACAAAAAAATTTCGTCTTGCTTCGCATAACACTTTGTCTCTTTCAAATTTTGTATATATTTTTCTGTTTCCAACCTGAGAGGCACTCTGGGTTTCAGCCGCCATGTTTCAAGATGGCGGCTATGTGTTCCACCACCCGAAAATAAGTAGAACTCATAGAAGTTCATTATAGTACTTGATGTAGGTAATGGTTATCAGAACTTTAGCTGTTGCAGCTTTATATGGATAAACAAAAAAGTGTGCCGTCATTTACTCCAAGATGGCCGCTTTAGTTTTGATCCTACAAAGAAATATATCGAACAAAACACGTACGTTTAACTAAAAACGTTTTGATATTTTTTACCGTTTAAGCGTTAATAGAGAAAAACTGGGAATCGGCTACCATTTTCCAAGATAGCAGCCGAAATAATCCAGACACATTTGTGTCCCGACGGTTATTTGATTTGAACCTGATATACTTGTTAACATACATACCAAATTTCATGCGGCATCCTAGTGCATGTCTCCTGGGTTGAGGTGGGCTCCTCCTCGTGGTGACCGGTGCCCGCATAGAGGGCTGTCTTATCGTATCCATCCATCTGTTGTTCAAACTATCATTGGAGAGTAGATATTGAAAGTTTGGGGTGAGATATGAGAATGCTGCTGATAATATTCGATGAATGAGGCAAACGGAATGAAATTGTCGACGATCACTTAATCGAAGCCAATTTAGTTGTTGAAATCCCGCTCTTATATGATCGGATCACGTTATGCCCAATATAAAACGTACACATGATTTTTGTGCTCTTTGTAAGCGAATGGGAAGATCTTCGGTTAAGTCGGTGTATAATATGTCGCAGTAGTTCATTTTGGTATAATAAGGCTTTGTACGAGTAGTGTTTTGAGCTTTGTCGGATGAAAGTTGTCAAGAATCTACCCTAAATTTATTTTATTTTTTTAAATATGCATACAGACAACATATTGGTTAGTATATGAAATACGCTCATTTGAGAATATCAAAACTAATTTTCAAGCCCATTTTGGAGGAGCCGTATGGTATTTACAACGGGTTTTATGAACAATACGGCTAACAACTACGTTTAAACCGCATATGCATTTGGTATGCGATTTTTTGTTTACGCCTTACCCTCACTATTGGCTATGTGGATTTAGTGTTTTGAAATAAGTGTTTTCAATATTTGGTTTTCTACGATTTATTTTGTTCTCCGGTACGGAAATTGTATTTGTACCGGCGAGCAAAATAAATCGTAGTAAACCAAATATTGAAAACACTTATTTCAAAACACTAAATCCACATAGCCAATAGTGAGGGTAAGGTGTTAACAAAAAATCGCATACCAAACGCGTATGTGGTTTAAACATAGTTGTTAGTTGTATTCGTCATAAAACCCGTTTTAAATACCATACGGCTCCTCCAAAATGGGCTTGAAAATTAGTTTTGATCTTCTCAAATGAGCGTATTTAATATACTAACTCCATATGTGCTCTTTACGCATATTAAAAAAAATATATATTTATATATGGGGGTAGATTCACCTTAAGGAATTTAGAGAAGCATATGTTTTTTAACATATGCGCTTTATTTTTTCCTTATTTGTTGTTTTGTTT
>CAMDTW010000433.1:0-16077 GCA_945910005.1 Isoperla grammatica | reverse complement strand
ACAACTACCGGGTTTCGTGGACGTAGCATGTCGATCGCCGTACTTGAGCAAATTACTCCCGCAAGTTACTCCCGCAAGTTACTCCCGCAAGTTACTCCCGCAACATACTCCCGCAAGTTACTCCCGCAAGTTACTCCCACAAGTGGATGGATCCATCCACTTGCCATGCTTGTCCATGTTAGGTTAGGTTAGGTTAGGTTAGGTTAGGTTAGGTTAGGTTAGGTTGGATTGTAACCTAACCCAACCCAACCTAACCTAACCTAACCTAACCTAACCTAACCTAACCTAACCTAACCTAACCTAACCTAACCCAACCTAACCCAACCTATCATGGACTAACGTATCCGCTCTACAACACAGGCAGGCGGACTACCGTGAGTGTACCGGTTTTTGGCACCTAGCTCGGTAACGACCGGCGTCGGCAATATGTTTGGAGACATTTTCAAGAGCGGGGCGACGAGACGCTCCGAATGAGCCCACTCACGTCGCCGGCAATTGAGCAGAACACCTAGATAACCGACGCCGGCGTAGTAGCAGTAGTATCTGCTCCATGGAAAAAGGGCACAAGTACTACGCCGGCATTGTTTCTTTCGTTCGTGGCTCGGTAACGACCCACGTCGGCGATATGTTTGGGCACATTTTCTTATTTGTCGCGACGAGACGCTTCGAATGAGCCTACCCTCGTCGCCGGCAATTGAGCGGAACACCTAGATAACCGACGCCGGCGTAGTAGTATCTGCTGCATGGAAAAAGGGCACAAGTACGACGCCGGCATTGTTTCTTTCGTTCAAAGCTCGGTAACGACCCACGTCGGCCATATAATTGGGCACATTTTCAAAAGCGGGGCGACGAGACGCTTCGAATGAGCCCACTCACGTCGTCGTCACTCTGGCGCAACACCTAGATAACCGACGCCGGCGTAGTTGTATTTGCTGCATGGAAAAAGGGCACAAGTACGACGCCGGCATTGTTTCTTTCGTTCATAGCTCGGTAACGACCCACGTCGGCCATATGTTTGGGCACATTTTCTGAAGCGGGGCGACGAGGCGCTTCGAACGAGCCTACTCTCGACGCCGGCATTTGAGGGAAACACATAGATCGGCGTCGTTTTGCATCTAGCGGCGTCGAGAGCGCGCAACTCGTTTGTTAGCTAATGGCGCACGCATCGTGCGTTTAACATTAACAAGGCATATATCGTAAGACGCGGGCGGCGAGCGAGCTTCTGACGAGTCCATCCACGACGTCGTGACGCCAACGGTGCGTCCGTGAGAAGAGATTAAGTGGCGTTGTGATTGCCGGCGATTAATTCCGATTTCGGCCACCGCAGCGCTGACGGCAGTTTACGTGTGTAAAAACAAGTAGACGAGCGACATAGGTCCTACCCCGAGGACGGCCAGGGACCGACTGAAGTGCTCGGCGTGAAGCGTTGGACCTATATAATGGGGGCGGACCGCGTGGAAAACGCCGGCCGCCTCGGTGACGGAAACGCCCGCAACGGGCGTTATGTTGGCGTCACGACGTCGGTGGTGGGCTCAAACGACGCGGCTTGGCGGCGCACATCGGGTAGTGGCCACTTTCATATGGATCGCGATGGTAATTCTCGAGATATGATCGAAAAATCGATTGCGCTATAGTACACATTGAACGGGGCTAGGTCGCCTTGGCTCGCCGGCCGACGAGGCGCCGGCGGCCGGGAGTGTTTCTGGCAAATCTTGGGTGAAAATACAAGTAGACTCTAGTAGAAGCGGCTCGTCGCCACGAGTACGCCGGTGAACTCGGTTTTGACGCATCTCTTACCGTTCTCGTGATATCGCCGAGCGGGATTCGAGCGGTCCCGTTCTGACCCCATAAACGGGGGCGGACCGCGTGGAAAACGCCGGCAATCACAACGCCGGCGTTGCACTAAATCTCTTCTCACGGGCGCACCGTTGGCGTCACGACGTCTTGAGTGCACTTGTCGGAAGCGCGTTTGCAGCCCGCGTCTAACGATATATGCCTTGTTAATGTGAAACGCACGATGCGTGCGCCATAAGCTAACAAACGAGTTGGGCGCTCTCGATGCCGGCGACGCCGCTAGATACAAAACGACGCCGATCTATGTGTTCCTCTCAAATGCCGGCGACGAGAGTAGGCTCATTAGAAGCGGCTCGTCGCCCCGCTTCAGCAAATGTCGACAAACTAATGGCCGACGTGGGTCGTTACCGAGCTATGAACGAAAGAAACGATGCCGGCGTGTACTTGTGCCCTTCTTCCATGCAGCAGATACCACAACGCCGGCGTCGGTTATCTAGGTGTTCCGCCCTCTTGACGACGACGTGAGTGGGCTCATACGAAGCGTCTCGTTAAGCCAATCAATAAAACATTCCCAAACATACGGCCGACGTGGGTCGTTACCACGCTAGGCGCCGAAAACCGGTACCGGTATGACGCCGGTATGGCCGGTCCACGTGTTCCGCCCTAGTGACGACGACGTGAGTGGTCTCAATCGAAGCGTCCCGTTACGCCGATCACGAAAATGTGCCCAAACATATGGCCGACTTGGGTGGTTACCGAGCTATGAATAAAAAACCGTAACCGCTATTACCATATTATCAACGCCGGCATTGTTGCATCCATCTGATCAAACACCAAGAGCGACGGCAATATGTCAATTTGTATTTAGAACGGCTCTGCCGCCGATCGTACGAGGTAGCGAGCGGGCGTGTGTCCCGGCGACGTTTAGTACCTACCCCGCCATGCCGCTACGATAGACTGAGCGCCGCTCGAGGAGACCGCTCGACCCATATAATGGGGGCGGACCGCGTGGAAAACACCGGCCGCCTCGAAGACGGAAACGCCTGTCACGGGCGTACCGTTGGCGTCACGACGCCGGTAGTGCGCTCAAACGACGTGGCTCGACGGCGCACATTGTAGCATGTCAACTTGTATAGCGATAACTATATTGGTTCTCGAGATATAATCGAAAAATCGATTGCGCTATAGTACACATTGAACGGGGCTAGGTCGCCTTGGCTCGGCGGCCGACGAGGCGCCGGCGACCGGGAGTGTTTCTGGCAAAATTAGGGTGAAATACAAGTACACGCCTAAAGAAGCGTCTCGTCGCCACGAGTACGCTGGTGACCTCCTTTCGGACGCATCTCTTACCGTTCTCGTGATATCAACGAGCGGGATTCGAGCGGTCCCGCTCTGACCCCATAAACGGGGCCGGACCGCGTGGAAAACGCCGGCAATCACAACGCCGGCGTTGCACTAAATCTCTTCTCACGGACGCACCGTTGGCGTCACGACGTCGCGGCTGGACTCGTCGGAAGCGCATTCACACCCCGCGTCTAACGATATATGCCCCGTCTATGTGGAACGCACGATGCGTGCGCCATAAGCTAACAAACGAGTTGCGCGCTCTCGATGCCGGCGACGCCGCTAGATACAAAACGACGCCGATCTATGTGTTCCTCTCAAATGCCGGCGACGAGAGTAGGCTCATTAGAAGCGGCTCGTCGCCCCGCTTCAGCAAATGTCGACAAACATATGGCCGACTTGGGTCGTACCGAGCTATGAACGAAAGAAACGATGCCGGCGTGTACTTGTGCCCTTCTTCCATGCAGCAGATACTACAACGCCGGCGTCGGTTATCTAGGTGTTCCGCCCTCTTGACGACGACGTGAGTGGGCTCATACGAAGCGTCTCGTTAAGCCAATCAATAAAACATTCCCAAACATACGGCCGACGTGGGTCGTTACCACGCTAGGCGCCGAAAACCGGTACCGGTATGACGCCGGTATGGCCGGTCCACGTGTTCCGCCCTAGTGACGACGACGTGAGTGGTCTCAATCGAAGCGTCCCGTTACGCCGATCACGAAAATGTGCCCAAACATATGGCCGACTTGGGTGGTTACCGAGCTATGAATAAAAAACCGTTTATTATCAACGCCGGCATTGTTGCATCCATCTGATCAAACACCAAGAGCGACGGCAATATGTCAATTTGTATTTAGAACGGCTCTGCCGCCGATCGTACGAGGTAGCGAGCGGGCGTGTGTCCCGGCGACGTTTAGTACCTACCCTGCCATGCCGCTGCGATAGACTGAGCGCCGCTCTAGGAGACCGCTGGACCAATATAATGGGGGCGGACCGCGTGGAAAACACCGGCCGCCTCGAAGACGGAAACGCCTGTCACGGGCGTACCGTTGGCGTCACGACGCCGGTAGTGCGCTCAAACGACGTGGCTCGTCGGCGCACATTGTGGCATGTCAACGTGTATAGCGATAACTATATTGGTTCTCGAGTTATAATCGAAAACTCGATTGCGCTATAGTACACATTGAACGGGGCTAGGTCGCCTTGGCTCGGCGGCCGACGAGGCGCCGGCGACCGGGAGTGTTTCTGGCAAATTTAGGGTGAAATACAAGTAAACGCTTAAAGAAGCGTCTCGTCGCCACGAGTACGCTGGCGAAATCCTTTTGGACGCATCTCTTACCGTACTCGTGATATCAACGAGCGGGATTCGAGCGGTCCCGCTCTGACCCCATAAACGGGGCCGGACCGCGTGGAAAACGCCGGCAATCACAACGCCCGCGATGCATTTGCATTCGATCTCGTCTCACGGGCGCACCGTTGGCGTCACGACGTCGTGGATGGTCTCGTCGGAGGCGCATTTTTATCCCGCGTCCAACGATATATGCCGTAATAGTGTAAGACGCACAACGCGTGCGCCATACGCAAACAAACGGGTATTGCGCTCTCGATGCCGGCGACGCCGCTAAATACAAAACTACGCCGATCTATGTGTTCCTCTCAAATGCCGGCGACGAGAGTAGACTCATTCGAAGCGTCTCGTCGTCCCGCTTCAGCAAATGTGCCCAAACATATGGCCGACGTGGGTCGTTACCGAGCTATGAACGAATGAAACAATGCCGGCGTGTACTTGTGCCCTTCTTCCATGCAGCAGATACAACTACGCCGGCGTCGGTTTTCTAGGTGTTCCTCGCCGGTGACGGTAACGTGAGTGGGCTCATTCGAAGCGTCTCGTCGCGCCGCTTCAGAAAATGTCCCCAAACATACGGCCGACGTGGGTCGTCACCGAGCTACGAACGAAAGAACGATGCCGGCGTGTACATGTGCCCTTCTTCCATGCAGCAGATACAACTACGCCGGCGTCGGTTATCTAGGTGTTCCTCGCCGGTGACGGTAACGTGAGTGGGCTCATTCGAAGCGTCTTGTCGCCCCGCTTCAGAAAATGTGCCCAAACATTAGGCCGGCGTGGGTCGTTACCGAGCTATGAACAAAAAACCGTAACCGCCGTTACCATATTATCAATGTTAATCATGTACAAGGAAGAGCGATCGGACAAGTCTAGACGATTTACACATATAACCAACCAATCGTATAGAAACGAGTGTTTTAAACTCGAATTTGTTTACCGTTTGCTTATAGAACTTACCGTTAGGGCGTAGCTAGTGATGCAACAATGCCGGCGATCGAGCACAATTCGCCGACGATGTGTGGCCGCCCGATCCCGGCCGACGAGGCGCCGGCGGCCGGGAGTGTTTGTGTCACATCTTGGGTGAAAATACAAGTACATATCAAAAGAAGCGTCTCGACGCCACGAGTACGCTGGTGTAATCGTTTCGGACGCATCTCTTACCTTTCTCGAGATATCGACGAGCGGGATTCGAGCGGTCCCGTTCTGACCCCATAAACGGGGGCGGACCGCGTGGAAAACGCCGGCAATCACAACGCCGGCGTTGCATTTAATCTCTTGTCACGGGCACACCGTTGCCGTCACGACGTCGTGAATGGTGTCTACGGAAGCGTCGCGACGCGTTACACACGTACACGTGCTCGGTTTACCCGCAAGACGCGTGGTTAAAAAGTTATTATACATCGACACACGCCGGCGCTCGTTTCACTGGTAGAACGTGTGCGACGCACGCCGACTTTCGTCGCTTCTCGACGGGCCACGTGTCACGCCTAGCGACGCTCCTTGTGCACCGTCGTTACGCAGATAGTCACGCGCTTCAAAGCGCACCGGTCTCGTTCGTCGTCGACGCTCGACGACGTCGTGACGAGTCTCCCGATCGGGAGGTGCGACGTTCGCGAAACGACATGTCCGATTTCGCACACGTTTTACGTACACTCGTCGACGTGCGGTGACGTCGCGACGCACGTCGTCGTCGAATTTCATCCTTTACTCGACGACCGACGTCTCGTTCATTCCGACGACGCCCAAGGTAACGACGCCAAACGAATTCGAAAACGAGACGAGAAACACTCGTCGTTCTCCCAGCGTGGAACGAGTGTTTTCCACGCGGTCCGCCCCGCGCCAACTACACCTCTCGCCGGCCGCTCGCACCGCACACAACTCGTTCGTCAGTCGTACCACGCACAGTACATCGACTAGCAGCAGCAGCATCATGGCAGACGTAGCAAGCGCGACCCAGACACCGGCACCGGCGGCGGCGACCACACCGGCGGCGAAGAAGGCAGCCAAGTCGGCGGCGGCGGCCGCGAAGAAGCCTCGCGGGAAACCCGCACATCCACGCACCTCGGAGATGGTCAACAACGCCATCAAGAGCCTGAAGGAGCGCGGTGGCTCGTCCCTGCAGGCGATCAAGAAGTACATCTCGGCAAACTACAAGGTCGACGCCGAGAAGTTGGCGCCGTTCATCAAGAAGTACCTCAAGTCGGCGGTCACCTCCGGCGAACTGGTGCAGACCAAGGGCAAGGGAGCGTCCGGCTCGTTCAAGTTGTCCAGCTCGGCGAAACCCGAGGGCGGCAACCCGTCGTCCGCCAAGGGTGGCGCCCGACGCAAGTCGGCCGCCGCCGGCGGCGTGAAGAAGGCAACCAAGGCAAAGTCGGCTACCAAACGTGCCGCCCCCGCCTCGTCGGGAGCGTCTGCGACGGCCGCGACGCCCGCCAAGAAGAAGGCGCCCAAGAAGAAGACCTCGCCAAAGAAGGCCGCCGCCGCAGCCAAGTCTCCGAAGGCGGCCGCCCCCAAGGCGAAGAAGGCTTCCGCCCCCAAGGCTAAGAAGGCTACCAAGGGCCCCACGAAGAAGCCCAAGGCACCCAAGCCGAAGAAGGCGGCCGCCAAGCCCAAGGCGTCCCCCAAGAAGGCGACCGCGGCGCGCAAGAAGTGAGCGCGTCCACCACTGTCTGTCTCTCTCGCTCGCGCTTTAGACGCGATCTACGAAAACAAACGGCCCTTTTCAGGGCCACCAAAAGCATCCACACAAAGAGCTCTCTTGTCCTAGCACTCGATTTACATTTAATTATCATTAATAATAATAATAACGCCGCTATTGTTACAATTCCACAAGGCGCGGGTAAACGGCGGGAGTAACAGTCAGTCTCTTATTTTGTTTTCTATTTTTGCGAAGAGCATCCACACGAGGAGCTCTCTTGTCCCAGAAGTCGATCTACATGAACAATAGTCGTACATTAATTTATATTTACAACAGTAATAATAATAACAACAATAACACCGCTATTGTTACAATTCAACAAGGCGCCGGTAAACGGCGGGAGTAACAGCGAGTCTGATGTATCTATCGGTCAAACTATTAATATTAATATCAATCAATAGGTCATTAACGAATTCACTCTTTGTGGATTTGTGTTGTGGCCCTGAAAAGGGCCGTTTGTTTAGCCGTGCCTGCCGTTCGTCGGTGATACCACTCTAGGCGCGCTCTCCGCGGATGCGACGTGCCAGCTGGATGTCCTTGGGCATGATCGTAACGCGCTTGGCGTGGATGGCGCACAGGTTCGTGTCCTCGAACAGACCGACGAGGTAGGCCTCGCTAGCCTCCTGCAGTGCCATCACGGCGGAGCTCTGGAAACGGAGGTCGGTCTTAAAGTCCTGCGCAATCTCGCGCACGAGGCGCTGGAAGGGCAACTTCCTGATGAGCAGTTCGGTGCTCTTCTGGTAGCGACGGATCTCGCGAAGTGCGACCGTGCCGGGACGATAACGATGGGGCTTCTTAACGCCACCGGTGGCGGGCGCGCTCTTCCTCGCCGCCTTGGTTGCGAGCTGCTTGCGCGGTGCCTTACCGCCGGTGCTCTTCCTCGCCGTCTGCTTGGTACGTGCCATGTCGATGCTGCTCGTTCGGTGATCGAAACAGTAATGCGCCGGCGGAGTGCCCCGCACGTCATATTTATACCCTGCCCTCCCGACGAACGGGAGACATTGAGCGTTCTCATTGGTCGAACCGTCGGCCAATCACGAGCCGGCATTGGGAATAAAACTCGGCCGAGCCCGAGAGCCGAGCACAGTTCGAGACGACACTCGGTTGAATCCACGTCGTAGCATCTCGCAGCAGCAGCATCATGACCGGTCGAGGCAAGGGAGGCAAGGGACTCGGAAAGGGGGGCGCCAAGCGTCACAGGAAGGTGTTGCGCGATAACATCCAGGGCATCACGAAGCCGGCGATCCGTCGTCTGGCTCGCCGTGGAGGTGTGAAACGTATCTCCGGTCTGATCTACGAGGAGACCCGTGGCGTGCTCAAGGTGTTCTTAGAGAACGTGATCCGCGACGCTGTCACCTACACCGAGCACGCCAAGAGGAAGACGGTCACCGCCATGGACGTCGTCTACGCGCTCAAGCGTCAAGGCCGCACCCTGTACGGTTTCGGCGGTTAGACAACCCGAGACACCACACGGAGACGAAATGCGACGACAAACGGCCCTTTTCAGGGCCACCAAATCATTCGATACAAAGAGCACTGCCTGTCGAAATACCGCATTAGTGTGTGTTTCTAGCATAGTAATAGTAGTGTACCTCTCGCCGGTACTACGCCGCCGTTAGCGCTCGCTCGCTCGCCGGCGGTGTTTTCCACGCGGTCCGCCCCGCCGATGTGGGTCCCGAGCGGCGAGCTGTTTGTGCTAGTTGCGGGGCACGGCGATCGACACTGCGTGGTAACCGAGCAACTCACAACAATGCGGACGGGCTCTGCGAGTGCGTCTCGTCGAGCCGCGTCTTTTGATGCCTCGTTCGTCGACGTGCGACGCACGGTACACATCTGGTAGCCGATCGCCCGTCGAAGCGGCGCCGAAAACGGGTAAACAACACGACCAATACGTATGTGGCGAGCGCATCGTGAGTCTGGCTCGTACAGAGTACACGCCAACGAAAGCGCGTAGTCGGGCCGGTGACAACGAGTACCCACACGTACTAGTCAAACGATAAATGGCTCTTTGAGTGAATTATTTGGTGGCCCTGAAAAGGGCCGTTTGGTAGATAGCTCTCGCTCGCAGTGCGCTTATGCCTTCTTCTCGGTCTTCTTTGGCAGCAGAACGGCCTGGATGTTGGGCAACACACCGCCCTGTGCGATGGTCACGCCAGACAACAGCTTGTTCAACTCCTCGTCGTTCCTGATGGCGAGCTGCAAGTGACGCGGGATGATGCGAGTCTTCTTGTTGTCACGGGCGGCGTTGCCGGCCAACTCCAACACCTCGGCGGCGAGGTACTCCATGACGGCGGCCAGGTAGACGGGCGCACCGGCACCGACGCGCTCGGCGTAGTTACCCTTGCGCAGCAGTCGGTGGATACGACCGACGGGGAACTGGAGCCCGGCACGGGACGAGCGCGACTTGGACTTTCCCTTGACCTTGCCTCCTTTACCGCGGCCGGACATGTCGAGTGGGTGGTTGCGTGAACTGCTGATCAAACACGTCTCGACGAGACGCGAGTCGGAACTGTAGTGAAGCCGAAGATCAACTTGACAATATATATACCCGTCGACCGTCCCCCTCCCGACACCGCCGAGCCACGTGATTGGCTCGCCGGGAGTGCTACAGCGCGCGAGCCAATGGGAAGGCTTGCTCGTCGCCCATTGGCTCGGGCGCTAACCCACGCCGGTACATAAGGATTGCAAATTGAAATTATTGCGGCACATTCGTCGACAGACATCTGTACCGAGCGCACGTATCAACATGCCACCCAAGACTAGCGGAAAGGCGGCGAAGAAGGCGGGCAAGGCCCAGAAGAACATCAGCAAGGGCGACAAGAAAAAGAAGCGCAAGCGCAAGGAGAGCTACGCAATCTACATCTACAAGGTATTGAAGCAGGTGCACCCCGACACCGGTATCTCGTCGAAGGCGATGAGCATCATGAACAGCTTCGTCAACGATATTTTCGAGCGCATCGCCGCCGAGGCATCCCGCCTCGCGCACTACAACAAGCGCTCGACGATCACCAGTCGGGAGATCCAGACCGCCGTGAGGCTGTTGCTGCCCGGAGAGCTGGCCAAGCACGCCGTCAGCGAGGGAACAAAGGCCGTCACCAAGTACACGAGCTCCAAGTAGATCGTCCGACGCACGCGCATAAACAAAACGGCCCTTTTCAGGGCCACCATGTTTTACACGAGAGAGCACTCGCGTCGATCGCCCATCTGAAACAATATTAAATCATAATAAATAACCGATACTACACTCTGATGTTAGCCAAGAGGCCGACAATCAATGCTCGGCGGCATTGATTGTTGTTTTTATGAATGTTATTATTGTGGTGGGCCAGTCCCGGCGGTACTGCAATGCCGGGCCAACCCGCGGCAGTGGTGGAGCAAGCCCCTAGCACACCGCCAATTTCCAAAAATCAGTTTAATATTCTGGTTGTACGATGTACAACGTATCAGATATTAAGCTGATAAGAACAGATACTACACTTTGATCTTAGCCAAGAGGCCGAGAAGCGATAACCAGCAATACCTGGACGCCCTCCCGCGTTTACCGAGCGCCACAATGAGAGCGCCAGTTCGTGCGCCTCCTCCGACAAGCAGGGCCACCTGGGAGCGGCCCTGCAAAACCGACCCTACACGGCAAGATAAAAAAAATTAATGTATAATTAGTACCAGCGTTGGGCGCATTACTATAACACGTTGCACATCATCGAACCAAGGACCCTCGGGTTGCATTCTCGTGTACCAAAACGTACGCATTTGCCGGCCCGCTCGCGGCGGACGAACGCCGGTACCTTGTTACAGATGCTCCTGCCGGGGCAAGCGGCCGCGTTCTACTGAGTGCCGCTCGGCGAGACTGCTGGACCCATAAAACGGGGGCGGACCGCGTGGAAAACGCCGGCCACTACACATCGGCACCTTCGATCATCTCTCACGGACGTACCGTCTGCGTCGCGACGTCGCGAGTGGACTTGTCGGAAGCGCATTCTCATCCCGCTTCTAACGATATATGCCTTGTTAATGTGGAACCCACGATGCGTAAACCGTACGCTAACAAACGAGTTGCGCGCTCTCAATACCGGCGACGCCGTTAGATACAAATACACGTCGATCTATGTGTTTCTCTCAAATGCCGGCGACAAGAGGGGACTCGCTCGAAGCGTCTTGTCGCCTTGATTTAGAAACAGTGATCAAACATATGGCCGACGTGGGTCGTTACCGAGCTACGAATGAAAAACCGACTTCGGACAGTGGCAAAACGTTCATTTTCACTATGGCCGCATCGGTGTTTTGTTCATAGCTCGGTAACGACCCACGTCGGCTATATGTTTGAGCACATATTCTAATTTGTCGCGACGAGACGCTTCGATTGAGACTACTCTCGTCGCCGGCAGTTGGGCGCAACACATAGACCGACGTCGATTTGCATTTAGCGGCGTCGCCGGTATCGGGAGCGCAATACCAGTTTGTTAGCGTATGGCGCACGCATTGTGCGTCCCACACTAGCACGCTATATATCGTTGAACGCGGGGTAAAAATGCGCTTCCGACGAGTCCACCCACGACGTCGTGACGCAAACAGTGCGCCCGTGAGAAGAGATCGAATGCAACGCCGGCGTTGTGATTGCCGGCGTTTTCCACGCGGTCCGCCCCCGTTTATAGGGTCAGGACGATGCCGCTCGAGTCCCGCTCCTAGATTTCGCCGGCATTGTTGAATCACTTGCTACTGCCAAACGGTAATGTTTAGCAATAAACGGTAAACGAATTCGAGCTTAGAACACACGTTACTATACGAATTATATGTGTGAATGTGAATATCGTCTCGTTTTTTCCGATCGCTCCATCTTGTATATGATTAACATAGGTAATATGATAATAGCGGTATCTATCGATTTATCGTACATAGCTCGGTAACGAACCGTGTCGGCCATATGTTTAAGGACATTATCCAATTTGCCTCGACGAGACGCTTCGATTGATACTTACCTCGTCGTCGTTGCCAAGATCTAACACAGGGATCGACGTCAATTTCGGCAATTTGTATCTAGAACGGCAATGCCGCCGATCGGACGAGCGAGCGGTCTTGTGTGCCGGCGACGTTCAGTATCGAAGCTCCCTCTCCCGCCATGCCGCTACGATAGACTGAGCGCCGCTCGAAGACTCCGCTGGACCCATATAATGGGGGCGGACCGCGTGGAAAACGCCGGCCGCCTCGAACACGGAAACGCTTGTCACGGACGTAACGTTGGCGTCACGACGCCGGTAGTGGGCTCAAACGACGTGCCTCGACGGCGCACTTTGGAAAATGGCCACTTTTGTTAGGATTACGCGGGTGGTTCACGAGATATAAACGAAAAATCGATTGCGCTATAGTACACATTGAACGGGACTAGGTCGCCCTGGCTCGGCGGCCGACGAGGCGCCGGCGGCCGGGAGTGTTTGTGCCACATTTTGGGTGAAAATACAAGTAAAAGTAAATAGAAGCGCCTCAACGCCACGAGTACGTCGGTGAAATCCTTTTCGACGCATCTCTTATCGTCCTCGAGATGTCGACGAGCGGGATTCGAGCGGCACCGCTCTGACCCCATAAACGGGGACGGACCGCGTGGAAAACGCCGGCATTCAAAACGCCGGCGTTGCATTCGACGTCGTCTCACGGGCGCACCGTTGGCGTCACGACGTCGCGGCTGGACTCGTCGGAAGCGCATTCACACCCCGCGTCCAACGATATACGCCCCGTTAGTGTAAGACGCACAACGCGTGCGCTATACGCAAACAAACGGGTATTGCGCCCTCGATGCCGGCGACGCCGCTAGACACAAATCGACGCCGATCCATGTGTTCCTCTGAAATGCCGTCGACGTGGGTAGTCTCATTCGAAGCGTCTCGTCGCGAAAAATAAGATAATGTGCTCAAACATATAGCCGACGTGGGTCCTTACCGAGCTATGATCAAAAGAACCGATCCCGCCAATGTACTTATGTCGGTTTTCCATGCAGATGCCACGCCGGCGTCGCCGATCTATGTGTTCCGCCCAAGTGCCGGCAACGAGAGTGGGCTCATTCGAAGCGTCTCGTCACGGCGAATAAGAAAATGTGCCCAAACATATGGCCGTTATGGGTCGTTACCGAGCTATGTACTAAAGTAACGATGCCGGCGTTGTACTTATGCCCATGTTCCATGCAACAGTTACTACAACGCCGGCGACGCCGATCTATGTGTTCAGCCCTAGTGACGTGAACGTGAGTGGACTCAAACGAAGCGTCTCGTTACGCCAATCAAGAAAATGTGCCCAAACATATGGCCGACTAGGGTCGTTACCACGCTAGAGGCGAAAAACCGGTACCGGTATGACGCCGGTATGGCCGGTCCATGTCTTCAGCCGTTGTGACGAATACGTGAGTGGGCTCAAACGAAGCGTCTCGTAGAGTTATTAAATAAACCGTGCTCAAACATATGGCCGACGGGGGTCGTTACCACGCTAGGTGTCATAAACCGGTACCGGTATGACGCCGGTATCGCCGGTCCACGTGTTCCGCCTTCGATAAGGACACGAAACTTGCAGGGTACGTTTGCGGTGTAATCATTAACAGAGTGGTGAAAACACGGCGCCGATCGGACGTACCGTTACCGAGTTGCAAATGGCGCCGGCGAAGCGAAAAAATAATCCTTAAACAATTCATAACTACCGTACCGTTCGACGTAGAAGCACGTGCGAACTGTCGACAAGTTTGCCTCGACAAGGCGCACGCCACTGAGCGATCACATGCGTCGCGACGCCCATTTGATTTCGAAAAAAAAATTTCAGCTACCCGAAAGAGTAATCTCACAAACACGAAATTCATACGTTGCGCTTAAATGACAATTACAAATGTACTGGTGAAAAAACGACGCCGATCGGACCAACCGTCGCCGAGTTACAAATGACGTCGGTAGCGTCGCGACGTCGGCCGAAATTTTTTTATATCGCGTACGAAAGGTATTTTGAAAGTGGTTACGGCGGTGTGGAAATATTTTGTCCGTCGACGTCGGTCTCTGTCGTACGAGCGTATGAAAATATCACTTTTTCGCACTTTTGATTTTTTTACGGGTAAACGGTACATGTTAGAATTTATCTAATGACATTTTTAGGGAACAAAAAAACCCCTCTAAATTAATCGCGGTGTTAAAAAAATAAATAAAATCAAAACTCCCCAAGTCTCCAAATTTGGCCACCGTCGGGGGTAATCTGAGATTTCCGGCGGCCCTAGCTCGGCGGGTATGGCCGCCAGTCGATCAAGGTTTTCACTATCGCTAGACTTTTGGCTAAAGAAAAATAAAAAAAATAAAAACAAATTATCGGTCCTACCGTTTGGTAGCTACGTGCGGTTGAATTTTTTGAAACCACCATTAATTGCAAGGTCAAATTTTTTGCCGGCCGACCGACTTTTCCGTTTTAAAATCGATTTCGATAAAACACGAGCCGACAATCACGAATCCGTAAACCGTTTGCCGCTAGGCCGCATCGTTTGGCGGTGAAAAAATAAACAAGGTACATAAATGACGTGTGACGTCATCATAGGGAAATTGACGTTAATTTTAGAATATTCGCCGTTGCCATACCGTTGGTCGCACGCGTACGAAACTTACAACGTACCTTACTGGTATACCCCCCTTCACATTGCAGAAAAAACGACGCCGATCGGATTGACGGTTATCGATTTGCAATCGTTGTCGAGGGCGTCGCGACGCTCGGCGTCGGTCTTTATTCTTGCGTCGTATAGCGCACCTCATAATGTCTACAACTACCGGGTTTCGTGTACGTAGCATGTCGATCGGTCGAGATATTAATCACGCCGTCATAAATTGCGGTTAGTTCCGATTTCGGCCACCGCAGCGCCGACGTCAGTTTACGTGTGTAAAAACACGTGGACGAGCGACATAGGTCTTGCCCCGAGGACGGCCAGGGACCGACTGACGTGCTCGGCGGGAAGCGATGGACCCATATAATGGGGGCGGACCGCGTGGAAAACGCCGGCCGCTACACATCGGCAACTTCGCTCATCTCTCACGGACGTACCGTTAACGTCGCGACGTCGTCAATGGACTTGTCGGAAGCGCATTTAAACCGTGCGTTCAACGATATATCCAACGTTAGTGTGAGACGCTTAATGCGCCCGCCATACGGTAACAAACTAGTTGCGCGCTCTCAATACCGGCGACGCCGGTAGACGCAAAACCACGTCGATCTATGTGTTGCTCTCAAATGCCGGCGACGAGAGTGGGCTCGTTCGAAGCGTCTTGTCGCCGTGATTTAGATAATGTGACCAAACATATGGCCGACGTGGGTCGTTACCGAGCTACGAAAGAAAAACCGACTCAAAACGATCATTTTCACTATGGCAGCATCGGTTTTTCGTTCATGGCTCGGTAACGACCCACGTCGGCTATATGTTTGAGCAAAGTTTCGAAATCAGTGCAACAAGACGCTTCGAAAGAGTCTACCCTCGTTGCCGGTACTCGGGCGGAACACCACGATCGGCGTCGATTTGTATCTAGCGGCGTCGCCGGCACCGAGAGCGCGCAACCCGTTTGTTAGCGTATTGCGCACGCATTGTGAGTTCCACACTAACGCGGCATGCACGAAAAGACGCGGGCGGAAAACGCGCTTCTAACGAGTCCACCCACGACGTCGTGACGCCAACGATGCGCCCGTGAGACATGATAGAGTGCAACGCCGGCGTTGTGATTGCCGGCGTTTTCCACGCGGTCCGCCCCCGTTTATGGGGTCAAAACGATGCCGCTCGAATCCCGCTCGTCGATATCTCGGGAGCGGTAAGTGATGCGGCGAAACTGATTTCACCAGCGTACTCGTGGCAGCGAGACGCTTCTTTTGACGTGCACTTGTATTTCACCCAAAATGTGAC
>CAMDTW010000432.1:0-35668 GCA_945910005.1 Isoperla grammatica | reverse complement strand
ACTGTCCGGTCGAGAATAACATGCAAAAGGAAAATGAGCCTTATTGCTTCCATCCAAACGTCCAATATGAGTAAGGGATCAGTAGAACGTAAAGTGGGGACATGGGAACGCGGGGGGGGCGGGGGGATGTGGATTGAATTTCGTATGGTTACTCCCGCTCGACCTCTTCAGTAAAGGTGGTCCGAACAGAAGCATACGCTTCCACCGATAAGCCTAGCAGTATTTAGTACTATTATAAACACTTTGCTTTGCTTTTTTTGCTTTGGGCAGGCTCTTTGTAAGTTGTGTAGGCAACCCAAGACCACCTTACATATGCTTTCGTCACAGGCGAGGTATACGTAGCCAATAAGCGATCGTTATCTGCGCGCGCTTGTCTCGGGTGGTTCGCTGGTTGGCTACGAAGTGCCTCGCCTGTGACGAAAGCATATGTAAGGTAGTCTTGGGTTGGCTATAGACTCGTTTAAGAAAGCTTTGTAAATCAGTTTTTATAACTGAATAGGATATACATTAAAAAATCAAATTAGCTTGTTTTAATTTCTCTCCACCTAAGACCAAGTATTAAAAGGTTTCAGTAGGCAATCCGCAATACGATAACTATACCACAGCATACATTAAATCGCGATATTGCTAGATTCACAAAATAAGAAACACGTTAAGGTTTCTGCACTATATCCTTGATTTATATATGGCTACGAGTATACATCATAACCTTGTTACAAAGTAACCATTAGCACGACATTTCTTACTTTGTCTGAATTTAAACTTCTATGTCGTAATTTGCAATTATGCGCGATTTTCACTTTTTAAAACGAAATAAAATGTAGCCATTGTTATGTGTATTAATCAGTTTTATGCAATACCTACATTGAAATAATTGGGCTTTGTTACATTCTAAAGGCATCTTCATCATTATTAAGACATAACGAATACAACGTTCATTGCCTCAGGTCAAACGTTCAACATATTTACTGGAGGAATTTATTTTCCCAACTCAAACCTTTCTAATAAATTGATTAAGTTTAACACAAAAGATAACAAAAAAATAAATTAAATCAATTTAGTTAAAACGTCCGAAGTTTCTTACGGAAGAGTTTGAAGATGTATAAAGGTATATATTTATTTTTTTACTTCGACATTTTTTCTTTTATCTGTTTGTAAGTTTCTCCTTCGGACGTTATTTCCATTGTTCCCGGCTTCCATTCTCTTTCGATTCCATTCCTTCCCGCTCCCGTTTCCTGTAATACTCTCTCCCAGTCGCTCTTGTTCACCCGCGGATAGGTCCTTAAAATCATCCCCCGCATTATGCACCCTTAACAACCGGTTCATATAAATCGCAGCGAAATCTTGATCTTGAAAATATTATCTCGAATATTGGGTCGATGTGCCTTGTTTTTTTCTTTTTGTTTGGTGTGGGCTACATTTTGTTTAAATGTACACTCTTTGGTACTTTTAGTTATACATCCTTGGTTTGTATGCAACATTTTGTATAGGGTACGAATGTTCACACTCAGGCGATAACACAAAATACAAATTGCAAAAAATGCCCGTCCTGGGCATTTAATGTGTTATTCAAAACGCAAGATAATAAATAAAATAATAATAAATAAAATAAGTAAAGTTGATTTTTTACAATGTTCGTAAAAAAACACAAGTTTGATATTTAAATGTGTTGTCTAGATAAATGTGTCATTGAAAAATGCCAACATTAGTATAAGAAAGAGAACGGTTCGTCTGGTGGCGATATTTTCACCCAGAAGTCCTGCTTTGCGCGGGGTGGGTGGGTGGATGGTGGATCCCCCCGCACAGAGGGAGAAATGACTCACAGAATTGACATTCAAGTAACATGTGGTGGGTTCCTTAAAGCGCAATATAATCTAGTGATAACTGACTAGGGTTGGTAGTACCGAGCGGCGCGGGTGTTGGTCACATCTGTCAACCAGTGCAAATGACGTCATCCTGAAGCGCGCGAAAATAATAAAACGAATATAAAAATAAGAATAAAAATATGGAAGGGTCACAAAAAATCGTGATATAAAAGGAACAAAGGGTCTTTGGAGTGGCACGATTCGCGCCTTATTATTTTTTTTTCTTCGTATAGAGTTGATTTTCTTATAAATCAAGGATGTCCAACCCGAATGTACGTTCCTTGTCCCAAAGGCAATCTTTTTTCTAAGATAAAACAATAATACTTCGATCAACAGTAGAGTAATATATGTATACATGTGTATTGTTTGTTAAAAGTATTCAAAACAAACCACTCAAAAAATTTCAAATTTTCGTTTTTATTCTTTGTGAGTTTTGCTGTGATTAAACTAAGATAAAAATTGATGAATAAAAAAGTAAAAAATTATGATTCGATTATGGGTGAATTTTTTTAAATACAACATCCGAATTTGAGAATGTTCTGAGAGTGAAAACCTCTCTCTCTCTCTTTCTCTCTCTTTCTTTCCCTCTCTCATATTATGACACGTGGCATTTCGGTGAAAACTATATTTTTTTATATTGGCAATGCAGATATTTTCCTCCGTTAGTATTAACATAAACACTTTCAAGCTCGCTGGCATTTTTACAGCGCTCCATTGATAAAAGTACATTCACCCCTCTTAAAATAGAAAACTGTGTACGTACTACGTACGCATTGCATTTAAAACTTTTAATCTCTTCATAGTGTTAGATAAATCGTGGACTTATAACTGACTTGTTACGTTGTTTGAGAGCCCATCTGCGATTCTCATTTCCGGTATAATGCATTGACGGTGTAATACATTTCCGGTATAATACATTGACGGTATTTTGAGCCCTTATAGACCATTTCAAAACTTATCTAAGTCCCTTTGTATGTATTCCCAGCGATAACGTGTCCCTCTTCAGATAGCCATAAATTTAGGTTTGTAGTATATATACATTTTTTAATTTGTGTAAGGAACCTGTATTAAAATATCCATGTAGGTATAGGGTGCGAGGATGCGGGAATGTCCAAGGACTAATTAATAAGACTCCTTTCTTCCATTTTGCTTTTGACTGAGGAAAACCTTAGAACAAACACTCAGCCAGAGTTACAGCTGCTCTTATTAGAGATTTTGTTAAACCGCTGAGCTGCCTCTATCGGCGGGTTCAAAAATTTAAAAACAATCAATTTCTTATCATTTTTCAAAAATAAAATCGATCACTATCATTTCGACGCAACCCTGATTTAGAAAATACTCGGATTTCTATCTTTTACACGGAATAATATTTTTCTTTTCATCAGGCAAACCGATCATTATCACCAATGCTTTTATCGTATTTATCAAAATAGATTTCATATGGATTGAAAGTCCTTTCTATATCTGTATGGAGTTCTTTTTTGATCAAATTGTCCTAGTGTGTGTATGTGTATATGTGCCCATCACTCAAGACTGTCATTGTCACTCAAGTGATTGGGGGGGGGGGGGGGGGGAACTGCTGTGGTGGGTTTAGCGGACAGATAAGTCAAGACTGACCGACTTGGCCATAGCCTTTAAAATAGTTGTTACTGTTGAATGTATAAATCATAATAATTGGTAATCAGCTTTCGCTACTGGGTAAATTCTTTTACTGGGAAAATATTTATAAAATATAATATTTATATATTTTTTCTCGCTAAAAATATGGCCTTATTAGTATACATACTGGGGGCCACGCGATTTCAATCCACCCCTATGTCAACCGTCGGCCACCCCTGCCCGACGTAACAGCTTGACCCGAGAGCAAACAAAGCAGCCGAAAATGCAGAGAGTGACGCAAAGAAGTACTTGAAAATCTTTTGATGTTTTCCTAGTGAAATTGTTTAGTGATTTTATATTCGATGATAGAGGAAAGAAAGAAAGAAAGAAAGAAAGAAAAAACACAATAAAAGGGGACGTTCTATATTACGAATCGAAGGAAGGGGTGTATATGCACGCATTACCGATAACATTGAGAGTCGATCATATTTGAATAACTGAATTGAAGAGACTAAAAAGTTTTTTCTTGGAAAGCTTTTTTACCGAAAGTAAAGTGGATTTGTTTTACGTTCTTGGGTAAAATCGAAACAATCAGAGTAATATGCAATAACAGTTCTGGAGTGGATGACGAGACCGCTGGGTTTATATAGTATAGCCTAGAGCGATACTCGATGCAAATGAAAAGAAAAACTCTTTTCTTCTTGTGGTCTGGGAAGGGAAGTTAACGTGAAAATCCTACCGTTATCAATTTGCCATCAACTTCAGATTGAATGGAGCGGTTTACGCGACTTATTCTTCTATATTTCTATTTGGTTTTCGTTTCTGTATTCTTGCTTTTATATTTTTCTTGCTTGACAATTCAAGAACCTGCTTCGTATTGTAATGGTTTCGTCGTTATGATAAAACAGTTACGTTGAGGGGGATTCTTAACCTTTATTGTCAAATAGGTTATACAATACACTTAAAATATACAGTAAATTGGTTCCTAGTGAGTGCAGGAGGCACTCGCAGGTAAGGAACCTTCATGTTACATTTGTTTTGCTTGTGGCAGGAAGTGGCGTTGCATGTAAATATTATAAATGCATACCTATATTGTTAAATGACCCAGAACTATTCACTACCCTGTAGTAGGAAAAGAGGGTTGGGGGGGGGGGGGTATTGAAGTTTATCTGGTGATAAACCAATAATAAATATTTCCTTTTTTCAAATGATTCTATATAGTTAATTGGACATGTGTCTATAGAAACCACCCAAAATCAACAATATTTGAAAAAAGTATATATTTATTGGAACATAAAAGGAACAAAAACAAGAAAGAACATTAAATTCTTCCTAGGAGATGGCATAGTATTCTGGTTAACTTTTTGACAGTTTTAAATCAATTTTAACCAACAAAAATCGGGTGTTCCACCGTGTTTAGATCAACACACAGTCTTGATTCAAAAGCGACAAGAATCGTCATAGAAGAGACGCGAGCTGCCTCATTTCCCCGCGATAATAATCAAGCGCTGCGATCGGGCAACAAAAGACGGCGATAAATCCACAGCGAACGGCGCCCAGACAGACTTATGCCCGCCATAAATCCGTCGGTCAGGTTTACAACTGTTTTATCCGTCGTGTGTTGACTCGTTAGTCCGCTTTTCATACAGTTCGGAACTCGCTACCGAGAAGTCGTCTTAATTTTATAGTTTTTGCTTTATGTAGCCGTGTTTTATGCGATTTGGATTAGACATTGCGTCATTCTAGGGCGTAACAAGTATAAAGAGGGAAAGTTTTTGTATTGTTGTACGGGGATGGGGATGGGGGAGTTATTTCGTATAAATAGGACGCTGTGTTCGTGAGTACATCGTTGCATTTCTTTGTCGTATGTCGCTCGACTATATACAAACATGGCAACACAGTTAATATGCTTTTGTACTACGCGGCCAGTGCTCGAGAGTTTGCATGACAAATCTGCGGGAAAGCGGATTCGAAATAACTTTTTTTTAAATTTATTTTTATCCAAACGGGTAATAATGTAAAGCACATAGGGATCTATTATCACTAAAGACAAACCACACGAAAACGATTACAAAAATCTTGGAATTTAATAGTATGATAATTCCTTTATCTAAAATAAATGCAAGCTTCTAGAGAACAATATATATATAAAAGTTGAATCATTATGTATATTAATTTCATATGATCAATACAGTTACTGATTATACTGATTTACCGAAGAGGATAGCATATCACTTGTGTTGGTTTATCATTTAATGGAAAGTGTAAAACACAAAAAAGCATTAGACATAGAAACTGTTTGAATCAATATGACACGTTTTAGATACTTAAAAGAAGTGATTGTAGAAGAAAACCCGTTTATCTTATTTGACTGTGACATTATAGAGTCAGTGACATATTTTGTCTAAACACCGTTTTTGTTAGTGTATAAGTTGAAAGTTTTAGGTTTATCATATTTATTTGTAATCAATTTGTATCACTTTGCACTTAATTAATTAATAAGTTTGTATTTCTACTTAGTAATAGTTAGGTTGGATGTAAGAGAAGGCCCAACTGGCCTTAATCACGCCTGAAAATAAAGACATTTATCTATCTATCTATCCTTGTAGGGAACCACGCGGCTATGTATGTACGAATCTATATCTCACCATATCTCACATTCTCCTATCACGGCCACATCACCACATATCATTCCACATACATCTACATTCTGTGATACATTTCCAAAAGCCACCGCAATGGTTAGTGCACGGAAACGTTACGTCACGTACCTGGCAGCTGTCATTCTCGCATCGTATTTTGACGGAAGGAAATTTGAAATCAAACACTTTAAAGTATAAATACATTCAAACATATTTTCGTAAAACGTCGCTGCCTTCTGGATGTTTCTTATACTTGTGTGTGTGAGGTAGGTGAGATTTGGTTTTACTGGGAAGGGGGGAAATCTTGGCTTGTACTTTTTTATTATTATTTAAGGGTTTCTATAAAGCATACCAATGTTAAGATATATTATTTTTTAACTATTTACATGTAAAATGCTTGATACTTTTGAATAAATATTTTTTACCTAACCGATCGATAAAGATATAGCTCAGCGGTAAGACACTAATTTGGAAGGTCTCCGATTCGAAGGCGGCCACCGGCAGTCCTGACTGCGTTTTCCGTGATTTTCCTCAGTCACAATTAGGCAAATGCTGAGATTGAATCATACTATCAACCCTCGGACATTCCTTTCCAACTATTCCAAATACCACAATATACCTAGTAAGTCACCTGAAAAGGGACATGAATTATCCCTGAGCAGATTTACTACCAAAAATTATATATTCCTCATCTGTCACTCTATCTAAATAAACCCCTTGCGAATTGACAATCTAAAAAGTTCCTCACATGCACGAATCCCTGCGAAACCTCTACACACATACCTGCCGAACCCACAGCATGCGGCCTCTATCAATACATGTGTAGTCGTTCTAAAACTACCCCTACGCTATGCGGGGGTGCAACTCAACCACGTGACCGCGGCAATGCACTGGACCAGGCTGCATCTATGAAACGCTACGGTACAGAATGTAACAGGAATGCCGATCGTGCGATGCTTGTGACATAATGTGCACGGGGCAGTGTAATGTAATTATCTGTGTGGGGGGGGGGGGGTCATTGCGTTTGAAACATGAGTGTGGGGTAGAGATGCAACGTATGAACTCACCTTATCTATCACGAGACATCGTTATCATCCATTTAATAACAGATTTATACACAATATACACAAATAAGTAATTTTACTTTACTTAGGGCCGGTATTTCAATTCAATTCAATTCAATTTTTATTTTATTCTTTTCAAAAAAATAATACAGGTAGAAATAATACAAAATTCAGTAACACTATATAAATGAAAAGAAGCCCACATAGGGTCACACCTCGTGTGTGGGCTGAATAATAAATAATGTAAGTTAATAATAATCCAAAAATGACAAAAGTAAGTGTGATACATGAAAAGCAGAACGTATATATAATAACTATGGTAGTAATACTAATTCTTAATACAAACAATAATAATAGTGATAATAACAATAAATTAATAATGCAGCATGAAAAGAAGGAATTAATCAATTGAATGTGATGTGAGTTGTTTATACATTTTATCTAATAATAATAATAATAATAATAATAATAATAATAATAATAATAATAATAATAATAATAATAATAATAATAATAATAATAATAATAATAATAAAATTATCTTATTATTATGCTATACCGGTACTAACATATTCATTTGGAATTATTAACTGGACACAGACAGAACTTCATGCCCTAGAAATTCTCACCCGCACAACATTCACCAAATACAGAAGTCATCACCCTAAGTAAGCAATAGAACGAGTGACTCTACCTAGAGAAAAAGGGGGAAGAGGCTTGATTGATTTAAACAATTTATATTATAAACAAATTGAAATTCTGAGAAAGTACTTTTATACAAAATGCCCACATTCACAACTTCATAGAGCTATAGTATCGGCAGACAAGTCGCTTTCTCCCCTCAATTTAAATGACGGAAATTTAAACTTGCTTCAAAAACTAAATTCTGACACAGCAAAAGAGATCAGAATATCAGAAAAGACGTTACATAGCAGACATTATAAAGAACTTCTTAAGGATAGTGTCGATAGGGTAGCATCGAACAAATGGTTAACGTCCGGGGACATTTTCAGCGAAACAGAGGGATTTATGATCGCTATTCAAGATAAAGTAATCAAGACTAACAATTACAAAAAATACATACTGAAAGACGTTACAGTGGAAGATAAATGTAGAAAATGTAATTTGAACGGCGAAACAATTGAACATATCGTATCTGGGTGCAAAATGCTTTGTCAAACAGATTATCTTCATAGGCATAACCAAGTTGCAAACATTGTACATCAAAAATTAGCCATGAAGTATAAACTTATAAACACAACCACTGCGTATTACAAATACAAGCCTGAAAAGGTATTAGATAGTAAAAACTACAAATTATATTACGACCGGGCAGTTATTACAGACCAAACCATACATCACAATAGACCGGATATTATATTTATTGACAAGAAGAAACAAGAAACGATTTTAATTGATGTTGCCGTCCCTTTATGCCACAATGTAGAGACAACTTGGCGGGAAAAGATAAACAGATATAAGGAATTATCAATTGAAATAAAAAGGTTGTGGAAGCAAAATAATGTAACTGTTATACCGTTAATTATATCAGCAAATGGCATTGTTCCACGTAAACTCCATGACAGTATTAAACTAATTGGTCTCCAACCGAACATATACATCGAGATGCAAAAAGCAATTATTTTGAACACGTGTAGGATAGTGCGAAAATTTTTGAACTAAGAAGAATGAAGACTTCAAGAAGTTCTCCATCCCGATGGTGGTTTTCGTGGTTTCCACCGTACAAAGAGCGAATGCTGGGATGAGTACAAATCGGCCACGACCGTACATAGCATCCACAGTTCGGTTTGAAAAAATAATGTAAACAATGATATATTAAGTAGTATAGCCAAATGTGGGCATTTGAGAAGCAGAAGAAGAAGAAGAAGAAGAAGAAGAAGATATATTAAGTAGTTCTAAGTAGATTTTAATAAGGTAAACACATGGAAATACTTGACATTTGTGTCCGTACAACATGTTTATGCCGGTTTTGACCGAGTTTGTATGTATTGCAACAATAAAATAATAATAAAAATGATGATAGTAGCATGAAAAATAGGAATTAATTAAATGAATGTGATGTGAGTTGTTTATACATTTTGTTATTAAATTACCAATTTTTTGAAGAACGATGACACAGCTTGGGTTAGGTTATGTATAATATTTCTCTTAACCACCGGACACCGCATATTCTAAGCCAATTTTTTATTTCAAACTTGAATCTTGAAAGAGATCTCAATAATTTTATGTTTAATGGAAGTTTGTTATATATTTTAGGAGCTATATAGTCAACATGTTGCTGCCCTCTGGTTTTATATCTTTTAGGTACAAATAAAGAGTATGTATCTAAATGCCTCATATTTGATCTCGGGATTTCACGTGCTTTAAATTTATCTGGATGTTTGAAGGTATACACCAGCATAATATATATGTACATTTGGGTTAGGTCAAGGACATTCAATGTGGAGAATACTAGTGACGTAGAATACAATTTTGGGTTTTTCAAAATTATTTTTAAAATGTTCCGTTGCATCACCCTCAACGGTTCCAACACACTTCTACTAGCCCCACCCCACCCCAGGATGCCATATTGCATCACTGATTGAGCAATTGCATAATAAATAATAACTAGCAATTGCGTACTAACAATATTTCGTAGTCTATAAAAGATATAAATAATGTTACGCAATTTTTTAACAGTGTTTTTGACTTGTAATTGCCATTTTAAATTTTGATCAACAGTGATCCCCAAATATTGACGTGGGTTGCACGAGAAATGATGTCACAATTACAGCATTGTACGTCCACAGAACACTTAGAAGTGTGTAGCATTAATAAGAAATTATCGTAAGGTTCTGTTTTTTTATTAACAGTGAAAGGGACATAAACTGTTTTAGAAACATTAATTGTAAGCAAATTGTCGTTTAACCATTGATATATTATCTTCATAGCCATATTAGCTAGCTTGTAGACTCTAGACCAACTAGTATCAATAAACACTACAGCAGTGTCATCCGCGTATGCTATTATACTTGCCCTTATATTTAATTTAAATATATCGTTTATATATATAATAAATAACACTGGTCCTAACACGGTGCCTTGTGGCACTCCATAATCAATTTCTTTACTGTCACTAATGGCACTGCCTATCTTAACAACGAGATTTCGGTAACTTAAATAACTCTTGAAAAAATCCAACGCCACACCACGCACACCTATATTTACCAATTTATTTAACAGAGTAGGATGATGTACCGTATCAAAAGCTTTCGCTAAATCTAAGAATACTCCTAAAACTTTTTTATTTGAATCTATAGAAGTGTATATTTGGCTTGTTAGTTCGTGTATGGCATCGTCTGTACCCCGTCTTGGCCTGAATCCAAACTGCTTATCAGATAACAATTTATTGTTTTCTATAAAGTTAAGCAATCTAGTCCAGTCAATGTCCAGTTAAAATCTACTTCTCAGTTAAATTGTTTCCAATAGAAACACACCCAATAGAAACACACCAAAGTGGGCTTACCTGACAGTTTAATTTACTTAACACTTTAACTAGACATGGAAATACCGGCCCTAATGCCTCTAACTTCAATGTCCAGTTAAAGTGTTAAGTAAATTTAACTGTCAGGTAAGCCAAGTTTGGTGTATTTCTATTGGCCGTTGTCATGGTGAAAACAATTTAACTGGAAAGTGATTCTAACTGGACATTGAAATACCGGCCCTTAGACAGTAATCTAATTTAACTTACTATATCCAAATACACTGGCAAAACACATTATTAAATGATTTATTATCACTTACTTTGAAGCAAAAGGAATTGTCGAGAAAGTTTAGCCCCGACCAGGAATCGAATCCGGGTCCTCCGATTGTTGGATGTGTATTAGAAAAAAACGAAGACAATGTGTATCTATAAACTAAGTAACACAAGCCTTATTATTTGAAATCACTTTTAAAATGACATTACCTCGCACCCTACATCTTAAATCGTGCTACCTGACACCTTATCTACTACCTATTCTGTAACGTAATGTCCTCTCATTTACCTACTATCTAAAATAGTGAAACCTTGCATAACTTATGTGTTGTTGCCCTTTATTCCAGTGAGTCCCATGTTTGGGATATTGCGATGGGGTGAGTGGTTCCTTGATCAGTGAGACCATTTTCTTTATAACAACATTGGTATTAGATTGATGTGCGATGGCAGAATAGTAATATTGTCGGGTTATTATTTAAATCTACATTGATGTAGGCCTGCGTACTTTTCGGACTATAAAATTTTCATTGTTACACTGACACTCATAAAAAAGACGTTTAAGTTATGGCTGGTATGTGTACTAGAAATAATGCTTATAGTGATATTAAAGAGATGGTAATGGTAGATACACTTCTTTACCTACATCTCTTCGGGTTAGTTCGTGAGTCCCTGGTGGAGGACGGTTTGCGAAGACTGCGATAGAGTGCGTTACGGTGTCGCTGCTATCAACCCTATCTAGCGGCTGGTGCTTGTACTAACAACAACTGCGTTGTCTCTCTGTCTGTCTGACACACGAGAATGTGACGCAATGGTCGAGTTAACCTCAGGCTCGAATGTGTGGCGTGACAATGACAGTTGTTGCAACCCGCCGCCGCCGCACAGCGCTGTCAACCCCATCTAGCGGCTGGTGCTGGTATTAACAACAACTGCGTTGACTCTCTGCCTGTCTGACACACGAGAATGTGACGCAATGTTCGAGTTACCCTCAGGCTCGAATGTGCGGCGTGACAATGACAGTTGTTGCAACCCGCCGCCGCCACACAGCGCTGTCAACACCATCTAGCGGCTCATGCTTGTACTAACAACAACTGCGTTGCCTCTCTGCCTGCCTGACACATGAGAATGTGACGCAATGGTCGAGCTAACCTCAGGCTCGAATGTGCGGCGTGACAATGACAGTTGTTGCAGCCCGCCGCCGCCGCACAGCGCTGTCAACACCATCTAGCGGCTCATGCTTGTACTAACAACAACTGCGTTGCCTCTCTGCCTGCCTGACACATGAGAATGTGACGCAATGGTCGAGCTAACCTCAGGCTCGAATGTGCGGCGTGACAATGACAGTTGTTGCAACTCGCTGCCGCCGCACAGCGCTGTCAGATTGTGTTTGCTATTGCAATCCACAACGAGAACACTCACTCCATCTATCAATCAATCAATCAATCAATCACAGGTAAATAAAATGACGTGCGTTGACGGACTGACGTGTGGGAACCAATAGTGCGATAGTGTAACTATGCTGTATTAATGGTGAATAGTGGGGTCTTCATTAACTTTAAGGGTAAACTTCCCCTTGTCATATTCCCTGTCATTTGAAGACAAACAAGCGTAGGTATGTTTCTGAAATCCCGATTAATTACAGATCTACAATAAGCCAACAGCTAAAGTGAAGGATTCAACGTGTGTCGTTATAGATAGCTAAATGAACCCTTATTGAATTAAATGCATTAGGTAATCTAGGATAAAGTTATTGTTAATAAGATAAATGAAAACACTGGCAGCAGGTAGTTAAAACTAAAATATTAGCGTTCACCCCTCAATATAGAGATATGAAACTATAAGCATTAGTTTCTTCACTTGTTGTCTTTTTCTATATTATTAACCTGAGAATAAATAACATTTTTAATCGAGTGCTTGGTTTTTTAGTTCTTGCAGGTTAATTTAAAAAATCCAATTTTAATTACATTTCACCGTCAAATAGTTTGTTGATGATTTCGCCTGAAAACTTCGCGCATAAATAAAAAAAAAAAAAACATTTTGCGAAACGCTTGTTATGTTGGTTTGTTTGTTATTATGTAATGATAATTAATTAATGTATGTATAACCAATTTGTTACTTATTAAAGTTTTTCATTTACTATTTTGATACATCAACTGCTCTCGTTACCAAATACTTTATCATTAGCGTTGAGCTTAATTAAACCCTGTGTAAAACAGTTCTTGTTGCTGACTTCATGAATGTGTTTTGTACGTCAACTAAATTGTCGGTTGTTCTTACCAACCAACATTTAATTGGCGAAGTGTTGAACTGAGTTTATTGTCGTTGCCCATATGTTAGCAACTAGACTAGACATGTTTTTGCACGGGAGGGAAAAGTTCCGTTATACAAATGAATGCGGCAGATCTTTGAGTTTTATATTTGAATAATATTGTTACTATACAACAAGTCTGGTATGTTAACTTACTATAGATTCTTGAGTATCTAAGGCAAATACACCTATATATAAATATGTACACGTGTTTCTATGTGCTCAGTTGCTACGACAGCATAATAGACCCTTGGATTCTAAATCTTTATTATTTACAATACACGACAATGTAAAATGAACTTTGACATAACATTTCAAATAGTTTTTAATGTTGTACATTGTGATCATTGTAGATTTAGAGGACCGTGATTAACTCTATAATATTATCAGTTTTCTAAATGTTTTATTATTAATCTATAATATAGCTTGAAACGTTTTTTTAAATTTTGTTTAAAAGCAGCCTATGTGTTCTAGAAATTGGAAATAGAAAATTAACAGTTCATTTTGAAAATCGTAAAAAAAAAATCCGTTTTTTTTTTAAATAATAAAATTTCCCGCCATGTTCTCTGGAAGTGTCAACTCGTGTGATATCGAATGTCGCGGGGGCGCCTAAAAGTGGCGTCACTTTGATCCGCGCAACATAAAGGGATGTGTCGCCCCCCCCCCCCCCCCCCGTAGCGAGAGCTTTGTCGAACACGGCTCATAAATTGACCGGAAGCGAAACCCCCCCCATCCCCAGAAATGGAAATGATGGTATTCAGATTTTCAATATCGCACATATATATATATATATATATATTTTCTCTTTGGGAGAGACAAATCGCGTTATATGAGCCGTGAATTTGTTTAGGAAAGCTTTTACCTTTGCCGAAGGGCTTTCCTCTTTCACACTTGACTTATCTGATAAAGAAATAAAGCGCGGGTACTTTATTTAAGTTGGTTGACCTGTCTAGGTCACGGTAGACTGTTCACGTTCAGGAAAGTCACCAATAGGGAGTATTCACGTGACGTCACATCGGCCATATTGGAGGCCACCTATAGCACTATTTCAAGTTTCATTTAGCTGTCAATAGAAAACAAATAATGTTGTTTACGTGGAAATAAGACAAGTTTGAACACGTATATCCCCCGATAAAGTGTACGAAAATGATTATTGTATGCCTTTGTAAACGATTAAAAGAGTAATCGAGACAAAAGAGTTTGTTAATGTTGATTTTAAGCAATAATAGCAAAAGCAAACCAAAGTTAGAGAACAGTTGAATTTGCATCAAAAGCCAGCTGAAACATAGTAACAATGAGCTACCAATCACATGACATTGTGGCCTCCAATGTGACCACAATGCGCAATACGTGAATACACCCTATACAGCATGGTGAAACATGTATTAATTGTTAAATGTCAATAAAAAACCTTCACCTAAGTTTATAATTTTCTTTTTATAACCGAGCGAAGCGAGGACTACCATTCTACTGAATTTATTTTTGTATTTGTTTGTTTGTTTACATATCGTCTCGTAATACAATGTGGTGGTCGAATAGAGACTCCGATCAAGTTGCAATTTAGAACATCAACAACTTCGTGGATGGAGCGCTATTAGTTTAGTGGCAAAATCATTCAACAAGCTAGTATATACTTAGTAACATCACAGTAACTCGAAATATTTTTTCCAAAACAACATATTATTGGCAAAATGTGAGTTTGCCTTGCCCGTATCATAGCAGTTTCTTCCCCGTCACGAACCCATAAGTATTGAAGTTAAAAATTACATTTGTATTTTCTGATGTCAGTAAATAAAAATAAAAAAAATAAATTCACATTTAGAGTCTACCCACTCAGTAACTAAACTGATTTGCAGTGGGGGACTTTAATTTAAAGCGACTAAACCAACCCTGCAAGCTTCGAACACCATCGACGAGTGAGCGATAACCAATCAAAGAACGATATTTCAAATACGAAACATATGAATCAGTGATTGGACAGTGCGAACACTCTCGGACAAAGTAATTGTTAGTAAAAAAGTAGCAAAGTGCGGGAGTAAGGGAAGTAACTATGATGGTTGGTTCTAGTCAGGCTATGCGCACTCAGCACTCTACTAAGCGGAAACTACATTTACGAATTTGTGTAAGAACTAAGAAGCTGTTGATTACCGTTGAATTAGACTGCATGAAAGGATCTGTACTACGTCGTCGTTGTTAGTGTATGAGTGAATACAATAGAAGAACGAGGACGTAATTAAGATAAATTTGGAATACAAAAAAATCTCAGTTCAGGCAGAAGTTTTTTTTAACTTCTATTAAAGATTTAGTAACATTACTTCTTGTCGTAGCAATAAGAAAACGGTGACTTTGAAGCTGTCCTAGCAACGAAGCACAAAAAGTACCCCATTAACCAAATTCGTATCATTGTTTTAACTAAACCCTGATATGTTTCGCGCCACCTATAGTAAATTATTAATCTGAAATATATAACCTATCCTATACATACATGTTATCAAAACTGCGTGATACCCCACGGTTTTTGAGTAATTGACCCAGGTTCGTACCTCTGTTAGGGAAATAATACCCCATTAACCAAATACGCATCATTTTCTACTACACCCTGATATGTTTCAGGCCACCTGTACTAAACTCCTAATCTCCAATACATAACCTATACACACATGTTTTCCAAATTGCGTGACACCCCACAGTTTTGGAGTAACTGGCCCAGGTTCGTACCTCCGTTAAGGAAATATTACCCATTAACCAAATTCGCATCATTTTTTAACTAAACCCTGATATGTTTCAGGCCATTTGTACTAGAATCTAAATTTCCAATACATAACCTATACACACATGTTTCCCAAACTGCGTGACACTCAAAAGTTTTTGAGTAATTGATCTAGGTTCGTACCTCCGTGCGGGAAATAATACCGCATTCACCAAAGGCGCATCATTTTTTTTTTCACTAAACCCTGATATGTTTCGCGCCATTTATAGTAAATAAATTATCTGAACTATATTACCTATACACACATGGTTTCCAAACTGCGTGACACCCCACAGCTTTTGAGTAATTGACCCAGGTTCGTACCTCCGTAATGGAAATAAATCAAGCACTCAATAAATTCAAAATTGTTCTGAATCGGCCTTGTTGATTCCACATCTGTCCGCAGGTGTTGGTACTGTCCAATCACCGATTCATATGTTTCTTATTTGAAATATAGATCTTTGATTGGTTATCGCTCACTCGTTGATGGTGTTTAGAGCCTACAGGGTTGGTTCACTCGCTTTAAATTAAAGTCCCCCACTGAAAATCAGTTTCGTTACTGAGTATGTAGACTCTAAATATGAATTTATTTTTACTGAAGCAAATGGCGTACAAGGTGAATATAGTTGCAACTAGGGACGCAACGAAGTTGAATGATGTATATCATCACTTCCCGACGAGCTTTGACAAACCCATCTCTACTGCTGTGGATGAAAGGCGACAAATCGGCAAAGGAAATTGAAAGATCGTCAAAGTCACAACGGGATACCTACATGACTAGACGAGAGTATACATAGCATTTGACAGCCAGCAGTGAGGGTCGCCGCGACGATATGACGTGTACAAAGGTTCTGAACGTATGAAGCGTTGTTTGTGAAACTTGACACGGGGTAGAAATAATGATTACATGTTTGTAATTTGTTTTGTTTTGTTTTGTTTGGTAGAATGTGTCTATGTAGTCGACAGTGTTTGATTGACTGATGGAATTACGTGTGACGCGTTGACGGTCACAGGCGACTAGATTGCTTTTAACCTATGAAACTGTCGAACGCAGCTCATTCCGAGTAAAAAAATAGTAAAACATAGTTTAAATTAAACACTTTCCTAAAATCATCAAGATTTTGGCCATATGTACAAACAACTGTTAACAAAGATTTAGTTTAATTGTAACTGTTTTACTTAGGATCGCTACCATTGGCCGGATTTATAAAACGTCGCCTCTTATTGGCTGAGCTAAGAATTTTAAATATACGAGCTAACGTTGCTAAGGTTTTCTTAAATCTTAAGAAGTTGTGTAAACGCCATAATACTTCAGCCTTGATTCAACTTTGTTAACCGTTAAATCTTCAATGAGTGGTCAGATTGTGTGTGATATTTCAATAGCCATTCATTCAATACCCTATTATTACTTATTAATAATTGAATTGAGAGTACCTATTCAAGATTGTCGCATACTTCTTATCACAGCGGGGAGTAGATGCGCATTGAATGAACACCGGTCAAGCGGTCAATGTTAGTAATGGGGCGTGGCGGGGGGGGGGGGGGGGGGGGATTTGGTCTCCGCCCCAATTATAAGATTAAATTAGAGTTAAGCTTTTGTTTGGTTATGTACCAAGAATGTTGTGCAATACTAAACATTTAGCGCAAGAAGCAATGTTGAGTAATCGTGATTAAAATTTGACGTCGAGTGTTGTTGTCGGGTATGCACTGAATTTAACATGCCGATGTTTCGGGCTGATTGATTATCGATTGATTGATCTTCGACAGTTTAAATCTTCACGAGTTAAGTAACAATGTACCAACTTGGTCCAGCTTGTTTGTGAATGACAAACCGAACAATTAGCAACGAAGAGTAACAATTATTGATTAAGGCCCGGTTTTACAATCGGTCATTAACGGGGCCGTTAGCTGACGGTCCGTTATCTGCATAGGGTTTATTGGGTTACAGATTACGGACCGTCAGCTAACTGCCCCGTTAGCGAAAAAACTGGGTCTTAGAGGAAAATGTATTGAAAATAAGATATCCCGTCTTTCCCTTTCTTCCCAATAACTCATTTAAATACAAGTTCTCCTACTTGACTCTTTTCTCCAATCACTCCCCCCCCCCCCCCCACCCCTCCCCCCCCCCCCCTGGCGTCATGTGACAGCAGTCGAGAACCTCGTTAAACACAAGATAATCAAAAGTATAAAATAACTGCATAAACCAACTAGGAAATATTCTATACAATTTTCACTTTTCTATGCTTGACAAAGTTAATTAACAAAATAAACTTCCACGGAACTTCCTAAATCACTCAAGTAAATAAATTTTCCTTACACATTTTAATAACGATCAAAAAGTTTGCAAATGTTCAATGACATCTATACACGACGGCCTATTGTGAACTGGAGGTTATACGTTGTATGGCGTAACCCGTAACAACCGTACCTACCAACCATCCAAAGAAAAAACCTCTTTCATCAAATTTCGTATTAGATTTCAATAGATTATTTTTTACCTACGAAGAGTTTCACAAAGCCTTCGCGTCTGTTATGAAACTTTTAATTTGGCTTTTGGCGTGTACGTGTGTGTTTATTAAAAAGTTTTCGTAGGCGCGGTGAAATTCACGCTCCCTCCCCCCCCCCCCCCCCCCCAACCCCCCCCCCCCCCCCCACCATGGACCACAGCTTGACTTTCATTTCAAAATTGGGAGGATGGTTGGGGAGGGGGCGAGTACGCAAGAGTGGCCGAGTTTCTTGTGTACTTGCATGTTTAAAAAAATGTTGTTAAAATAAAAAACATTTAGAGTCTACCCACTCAGTAATTACCGTGAAGGTATGCAAGGTATGCATGCAATGCTGTATATCGGAGATTTTTTTTATATATAGTAGGACCAATGAAAATGGAGACGCTGTGTTCAAATCAATTACTCATACCCACGTTTTGTATCAAATCAATAGGTTATGTGGTAATGTGTACCGTACGATGTACGCAGGTAGGTGTACGATCAAGGGCTTAAAGACGTAGTTTACTTGAACAAGGTGGGGTTCGTCGGAGATTTTTTATATATTTTATTAATAGAAGAATCACTGTCAATTAAAACACTGTATTCAAATAAATTAAACATACCTACGTTTTCTATTAATGTGTAGCGTAGGATGTACGCAGGTAACCGTAAGCTCAAGGGCTTAAAGTCGTAGTTTACTCGAAGAAGGTGGAGTTTGTCGGAGATTTTTTTATATTTATTAATAGAAGAACCAATGCCAATTAAGACACAGTATTCAAATCAATTAAACATACCCACGTTTTCTATCAAATCAAGAGTTTATGTGGTAATGTGTCTCTGCTGCCGCAGACTCTTAATACCGTACGCAGACTTTTGATACTTGTGACGCAGAACGAATTTGGATTCATTTTCAGTCGTGAATCCCTTCATGGAAACGATAAAACGTAGATATTATATTTGCTCGAGTTGTTTAACATATTCTAAACTTAGTTTCATATAGGGTATGTTAACACGAACACGTCTTTGGTAACGTCATACCTTGAAAATCTCCATCTCACCTTAGCTAATCTAATTTAAAACCATCAAGTGAGAGTGTTATGTATTTATCTCATTAACCATTCCTCTTAGATTCATTAGTCTTCGTGACATTTGATATCCACTACTCTACACGGTTCTCTTACGAATACTACTACATTGATTTGTATGAGCAAATTCCACTATTTACTTTCTTGATTAACAGAATTGATTAAAATCTAGTATTCGGCAGAAATACGAGATGGGTCTGTGCAGTAATTGCATCCCTTAGCTAACAAGACGCCAGCCAATAGAAAGTCTTAATCAATTAGCAAGGAGGGAAAGTAGTGATGTGGATATTATAGGAGTGGTGCACTATCTTGTCCGTGTTGACGTCATGGAACTGATTGCATCCCTTAGCTAACAAGACGCCAGCCAATAGAAAGTCTTAATCAATTAGCAAGGAGGGAAAGTAGTGATGTGGATATTATAGGAGTGGTGCACTATCTTGTCCGTTGCTTACGTCATGGAACTGACGCAGTAATTGCATCTCTTAGCTAACAAGACGCCAGCCAATAGAAAGTCTTAATCAATTAGCAAGGAGGGAAAGTAGTGATGTGGATATTATAGGAGTGGTGCACTATCTTGTCCGTGTTGACGTCATGGAACTGATTGCATCCCTTAGCTAACAAGACGCCAGCCAATAGAAAGTCTTAATCAATTAGCAAGGAGGGAAAGTAGTGACGTGGATATTATAGGAGTGGTGCACTATCTTGTCCGTTGCTTACGTCATGGAACTGACGCAGTAATTGCATCCCTTAGCTAACAAGACGCCAGCCAATAGAAAGTCTTAATCAATTAGCAAGGAGAGAAAGTATATTGACGCGGATATTATAGGAGTGGTGCACTATCTTGTCCGTTGCTTACGTCATGGAACTGATTGCATCCCTTAGCTAATAAGACGCCAGCCAATAGAAAGTCTTAGTCAATTAGCAAGGAGGGAAAGAAGTGACGTGGATATTATAGGAGTGGTGCACTATCTTGTCCGTTGCTTACGTCATGGAACTGATTGCATCCCTTAGCTAACAAGACGCCAGCCAATAGAAAGTCTTAATCAATTAGCAAGGAGGGAAAGTAGTGACGTGGATATTATAGGAGTGGTGCACTATCTTGTCCGTTGCTTACGTCATGGAACTGACGCAGTAATTGCATCCCTTAGCTAACAAGACGCCAGCCAATAGAAAGTCTTAATCAATTAGCAAGGAGGGAAAGTAGTGACGTGGATATTATAGGAGTGGTGCACTATCTTGTCCCTTGCTGACGTCATGGAACTGATGCATCCCTTAGCTAACAAGACGCCAGCCAATAGAAAGTCTTAATCAATTAGCAAGTAGGGAAAGTAGTGACGCGGATATTATAGGAGTGGTGCACTATCTTGTCCTTTGCTGACGTCATATAACTAACGCTGAGAACTTCTAAAACTTCTAGTTAACTATTTATTTAGCTTATTGTGAACGTAAAAAAGTTCATATCTTCCGGAAACTTTTGAAAGTTCAAAAACTCGTTTATAAGTAAATAGTATCTAGTATATAGTATATCAATGAACTCGTCTAATTTCGGTAATAGTCGTATATGTTCGTGCCTCGACTTGAACCAGCGTGGCACGCAGAAGTAATGTTGTAGTATTATTATTTTGTTCTATGTGAGTTTACTTTATAGGGTTATTAGATATTATCATCCACATCATTATCTTTTATAATCATATCATCATTACCATATCCATGTTATGGTAATGCCTTAACTGACCAGTAACTAATATTGACCCCAAAGAACATTCACTTATGCCATCTATGATAATTAAAATGAAATGTAATTTGCACCCACACACAAGCACCATGCTCATGTGGGTACTCGCTTGCTCATTTACAGTTGATTCACAATGTTATATGACTGTGTCTAGTACTATGCTATTGTTTATGATACGATATTGTAATTAAATGTAAACAGAGTAACGAATAAAAGCTATTTTGATTGATTGATTGATTGATTTACATTACATTACAGTATAATTTAGGTGGCATTACATAGATCTTCTTTCTGAAATTCTTTTCTAACCAATGAACGAAAGAATAATATACCAAACTTCATTCAGTCAGCTAGAACGAAGGACTTCTAACATAGATTACAAACTAGAGTGTAATCTTTGCTACTAACAAGTGGAAATTATCATCTAAATATCTTGTATTGTATAAATATTAAATAACAACAGCCCAAGGCTTTGAGAGTTTGTGAATATTGATTTGCCGTTAACAACGAATTTAAAACCGATCTTTTATAAAATGATATGGAATATATATATATTATATACAGTAATACGGTTTGGGTTTATGGCTTTAACCGTTTTATCGATAAGTTTAGTTAAGAACGGATATTCATAAGATCAAAGCGTTGTTATGTTTGTTGCATTTTGCTTTAGGGTTCTATCGTGAAGACGTTTACGGAAGTGGTTGAGTGTTGTACACGTGTGCAGGTTTCTTGTGAACGAGCGAAGCTGTCATCGCAGTCATTCGACTCAAATATCTGCCTATAATAAACCGTTCCTCTTAAGAATCAACATTTTCTAGTGAACATGAATAAAAACACTATATCCTCTTTATATAGATTATAGAAGATGAAAACAGTTTTTCGAGCAGTGATTTGGAGAATTGGGGGTGATAGATGAAAACGTAGGAAAATTACAAAAAGCATGCCTATTGCGGCATTCGAACCCGCGTCCCTCCGCTTAGGAACTGCGCCCCAACAGCACAGAGCCACAAAAAATGCACACTAGCAAAAGTCCAGTATAGTTCAATCACAATAACATTTTCAAAATATTAATTAATTCAGATAGTCAAAACTTAACTGTGACTATCATTATCACTGTGACGTCGGTGGGAACTAAATCAACTACTTGCAAAGACAGCTATACATGCATCATAAACCTGTTAACTCATGTACAAGCAAGTTCCCTCCCCCCCTAATCCCAAAGTGCGGCTTCCGTCGCATAGAAGACCCCCCCCCCCCACAGCTCTCCACAGATTCTTTTATGGCCGGATATTCACGATGATGCTCTGATACACTGATGAGTTCAAGGGATTTGTTTGCGAGTATATGTATCCATGACTACGGAAAACATACAAACCCTCGCCTCCTTAAAGGTAAACTTTATACCAAAGACTTCGCAGAACTTAGCAATAATTGGCTTCGCGGATGAATACGGTGTACAGTAAGCGCATACGTAAACCGATCAACCGCGTCACTCATCTCCGAAAAATAGAAACCATCCGCGACAAAACTCAAAACCAATATTAATTATAATACAAAACGAGTTCACACAAAATTTTAACATGTTTTCGTTGTTGTTTATTGTGGATGTTTCTTAAGATGAGAATCGCTTTAAACTGAACATGGGTGTTATTATGCACGTGACTGTACTTTGAAACCTCCAAGACTCTTGGATCTAAGGGCTTTGGAAGAACATTAGCTAATAGCCTTGTACGCTTTAGTTGCTGATGGATTGAAGAGAAAATTAATTATGTTGCCTCTATTGTCTTCGGGGAGCGGAAGCGAGTAGTGTAGGTAATTATTATTGTACCGAATTGCTTATGAGGTTGGTTTTTGGGCTTTCTGTTTCGTATTTGGATATTTCAAAGGGGGTGGGGGGGGAGGGAACAGCTATACCTGAGCGTAGAACAAGGTTATAGTGTACCCACGGTATGTTATAGAACTCGTCATCGACCGTGGCCACAAAATGATTGCAACGTGATGCTGAATTAAACACTCTAGAATGATGTTTAACTAGTGAAACGCGTTGATAAGCGAGTACAACCACTTCCACGAATATTCTGCACAAACGTTCTTAAAGTTATCGCCAGTGTTCAGTAAAATAATGTGCATTCCTTACATTTTTCTAGTCATAGTCAAACTTCACTTCTAGGCAGCAAAAAGTAATTTCTATTTCCGATACTTATCGGATCGCGTTAAAATTAACACATTCGTGACGGAACGGAACATTTTGCAGCCATTTTATTTTGAAAAAAGATCATGTCTGGTATCTGTCTGTAACGAAATTACTTCTTGACCGATGTTGATCCAAAACGAATTACTTTAAATACACATCAAAGTTTGGGGGCAGGTCAAATCTCAACTTGTTCAGACTCTCCATTGAATCGGTATCGAGAGACAAAAGTAAAAAAAAAAATCTAGTACCATAAGTAAAATGAAAACGCCCGATTATAAATATTTACCGTGATTTTCTTCTGTTTACAATAGATGCTACGGGACAGTCTTCATTCAATCGCTTCAGAAAATCTCTCTATAGACCCCACTGTGTCATCTTTCTACTCTATACACGTGTTTCAGATCTACCCCTTATACTTACTTACCAAGCTAATAATAACAACATCACTTTTCCATCCACCAATCACAACCCTGGGGCACTTCACTCATAGAAACGGCGAATAACTCGTCATTAATTGGCTCATCAAATCTTCACACTCATATACATATACATTTAACGAACAATACTAAAAACTTCCAAGAGGGTAGCGAACGAAAGGGTACGAGAAAAAAATCAAAACTTTGCCACATAAATCTTTTTATTGGAATGCACGTTTTCATTAGAGCAGCAGCAAGTTTGAATTAGCTCTAGTATTTAAATGGCGCATAAACTCAAACTGCTCGCACGCACATAAAGCTGTAGGATGGTATAGGTGGGTGCACCAGTGAGACTGGTTACAGATAACGGCGAGCGGTTTAATGGTGTACTTACATGAATAACAACCCAGGTTATGGCGGGTGTAGATTCAAAATGGCGGGATATAGAGTGAGAAATGAGCGGTGGTGTGTTTGTGCAAAGTGTTGGTATGATGTTCGTTCGTATCTGTCTGTATCTTAGTTATATGTTATTGTTTTCATTACCGTTGTAATTTTATAGGGGGGCGTACTCACATTATGCACGTGGCGGCCATATTTTTTGCCAAAATGACTTTAATTCAATTTATTAGACATTTACTGGTACATATTATTTCCAGATATTTTATCATTTAATCAAGGCAACCACATAAGTAAAGAATCCTTGTTCGTGGTTGCCCTGTTACAAGATTAGTCTTTAATATTTAATTGATAAAAACATAAGCAATTTTTACTTAAAACTAATATATACTTAAAACATATTTCTTTACTTCAGACTAAGAATCAAATGTTTCAAATATCGTTTGATAAAAGTTCTCCAATATTGGTTTGCTATTAGTCTACTAGAAGGTAACATAAAAATAGTACTCTCGTTTTGTCTCAGCCATGTATGTATGTGGCTTTCATTGGGATGACACAAGTATGCAAAAATGAATCGCAAAAAGAGTTGAACACTTGATTGCGTATTCGGAGAAAATCAGATAATTTGAGATATTCTTTTAAAAGCTATTTTATCCTTCACAATGTTTGTTTGAGATTATCTACAGACTGTGATAATATATATCCGTGTGTCCTAATCCTACGATTAATTTTTTATAAGATCTGTTCATTCAGTGTTAATCTTTGAGATACACAATCTAGAACGTTGTAAATTAACAGTGTTATCACTCTGTTTGTCTAGTTAGAGTTGGCAGGCCTGCTATATTGGGAGAGTGGTCTAATCAGCAGTTCTATGTTGTTGGTAAACAGTATATTTGTGTGGCTGTGAGTTGTGTTATTGCTAGAGACCTACGAAGTGGGTCTAAAGCGCCCCGCTAAATAGCTGAGAAAACTTGCACTCTTTTGAGAATTTATGCTGCACAAGCGTCGATAAAGAAGTTCCCCTCCTGGATCCCCATTTATGTACATTTGCTAACACACTAGTGTTATCAATAGCCAATCAGGGGTCAGCAAAATGAAGGCGTGTTTTATAATTATTCGTGTACATTTGCTGACACACTAGTGTTATCAATAGCCAATCAGGGGTCAGCAAAATGAAGGCGTGTTTACTAATTATTCACGTACATTTGCTGACACACTAGTGTTATCAATAGCCAATCAGGGGTCAGCAAAATGAAAGCGTGTTTTATAATTATTCACGTACATTCGCTGACACACTAGTGTTATCAATAGCCAATCAGGGGTCAGCTAAATGAAAGCGTGTTTTATAATTATTCACGTACATTTGCTGACACACTAGTGAATTATCAATAGCCAATCAGGAGTCAGCAAAATTAAGGCGTGTCATTATAGTTGTTACGGTTGTAGTTTCTCAATTCAAAAATTTATAATTAATTAATTATAGCAGTGACAATTGTAAAAATTACAATGTTTGATAGTTTTTAAATTCGTCGTTTAGCTGTTAAGAAACCAATTAGCCGGTATCAATCACTTCTTCAATATCTTAAAGCGTTCTTAAGATATCATTAAAATACTGTTAATAATGCGAGCACCAAACCCGTTCATCCAAAGTAAAAACAGAAGAAATTTACGACAAATAACAATAAAACAAAATCAAAACGATGTTAAAAAAAACTTCCAGATTTCAATAACTTTCATTTTTATGACACTTAAGATTTTATCTTCTAGACTTTATCGCAGCCAGCGTAGTAATAACAATATACTGATTACATCATTTTCCTGACATTTTGTCGCCGATAAAATCCAAACGTCATTCGAACAGTTTTACATCTTTACTATCGACTTAATATCGCTCCATGTCAGGTTGTAAAAGTGTAATAAACGAAAGAGTTTGTCCCTTTGAGGAACCTAAACCCTGAGTTCGGTGAAAGCTTTTTAAGATTAAATCAGGCTCTGTTATGGAGGAGTAAAAACAACACTTAACACAATCTACTTTATTGATTGATTGTAGGTGTGTTTATATGTAGTCTACCTTGTTAATGTGGAAACAATATAAATTTAGAGACCCGTAAATGTGTGTATATTTTTTTGAAAATATTGTTTGAAACACACGCACGTGATTTCGGTGTAAAAGGTGCACAAAACGGTAATTTTTAGTGTTTGGTGTTTGGCACCGTCGTTTGAGAATATGTATGTAAAATTTTGCATAGTTTCTAAGGATATACAAATATGTCACCGCTATATTGTCTACATTTAAAACATAACACACTCACTAGAGACATTGTGGTTATTACCATTTACGATTTTTGTCAAATGCCAAGAAAATGTATGAAAATGATTTTCCAACTGTTTAATGAAAAGGTAAACTTATCGTAATCTTTGTTTGTGTTTCACTACAGCGTTGCAAAATGTCAGATGCGTCAAACGAGTCCTGAGAGCAGAAGGTATTTACGCCTAATCAAAAGTCGTGTGAACCTAGAGAATCCACAAGAGGCTGTCGTGAATGTAAAACGTAATATTGAGTTCCGAAATAATACGTTTTGTTTTAGGATTCAATATTTTATAAGATCCCTTTTGAGATTCACTATGTACAACAATATTTTTGCGGATATTTAATGAATAAAAATATTGCGAATATATTTTTAATGTCAAATACTTAAGTATTTTATAAACAATGTGCTGCATTTAAACATCAACTCTCAAACTGACATTGTTTTGAGCTGTCTTTTGGGCGTTAACTTCAACCCCTACAAGCAACTCTAGCCCATTGTTCCATCCCACTATTTTCCCACTCAAAACGTGTAACGCAATATACGGTGTGTGGGTAGTTTTTAATTATATTTTATAATTAAAGCTTTCAATTAAAAATATCCTACCAAGCTATAAAGTTAATAGTTTACGACTAGGCATTCTTTGAACAAGACATGCAAATTCCCACCCCCTCAGACAACCACTACTCTGCAGAACCTCATTTCGGGGGGGGGGGGGTCAGGGGGGGGGGGATTTTTCATTAGATTAAGAGCCTCACGTTATGACAGGTATTCCTACATTGGGTCATGAAAACGTTGTCGGTATGTTGACAAAATCCAGAGAGCTTTGGTCCACAATAATAGTCGAAATTATGACTTCCCCCCGCCCCCTCCCCCCCCCCTAATCTTAACGACGCAACACGCAGACATTCTCTAACAATCTACATTCAACCTCAAACTCTCTAAAATTTTTCGTGCCCCCCCCCCCCCGCATCTTTGTCTATCTAAAGCTTTCACGTTTATTACTCGACTGTGCATTTTGCGTTTTGTTACCAGTTTTAATTGCTTTAATTTTCAGTCCTTAATTCATTAGAGAGGTTGTAAAGTATTTGTCAGGGGGTGGGGTGGAGGGGGGTTTGAAATGATCCGGTATAGACGCAGTTATTACTCGGGTTATTATACATAAAATGTGACTGTTAAATATTAACGAGTATCACTGTTTTAGTAGTTTTCGGCTTATACGAACGTTGGGGGGGGGGGGGGGGGGGTACGTGCGGACGAAGAGGGGTTATTAACCTATCCGCCCCCCTCCCTCCCTCATTGTAAACCATCACATCTACAGAAGAGACTGAAAGATGACGTTTACACTGCACCAATGTTTGAGTATTTCTTGTTGGTTTGTATTTTTCCAATAACATGGTTTTAAATGAGGGTGACCAACATGGTGGAATACCCCGAAAAGAACACCCCGGTGTGAAACCCGGGCCACGAAAGCCTACGTTTTTAAAATTATATGTATTCATTACTTTTATTATTGCTAGATAACCTAATTTTGTAAATTATTTCCGAAACTGACTAGATATGAAATAAATGAAAACCTTCAGTTGGGATATGTCCTTAGGGCGGGTATCGAACCACATCCCTCCGTAATAGTTCCTAATTATTTTCAGAACCCCCAACCACAAGTGCAAGTGTTATGAATTACGTCTAGTTGATCGTTTACTACCAACCGCAAGTGCAAGTGTTATGAATTAGGTTTAGTTGATCGTTTACAACCAACCGCAAGTGCAAGTGTTATGAATTACGTCTAGTTGATCGTTTACAACCAACCGCAAGTGCAAGTGTTATGAATTACGTCTAGTTGATCGTTTACAACCAACCGCGAGTGCAAGTGTTATGAATTACGTCTAGTTGATCGTTTACAACCAACCGCAAGTGCAAGTGTTATGAATTACGTCTAGTTGATCGTTTACAACCAACCGCAAGTGCAAGTGTTATGAATTACGTCTAGTTGATCGTTTACAACCAACCGCGAGTGCAAGTGTTATGAATTACGTCTAGTTGATCGTTTACAACCAACCGCGAGTGCAAGTGTTATGAATTACGTCTAGTTGATCGTTTACGGCCGCCGAGGGCCTCATTAGTGGAAATCAAGTACAGTACTGATGATAAACTTCTCTGCATAGGTGACCGCGCAAACTAAATAATTAACACGACTCGATTAGTCAGTATTCTCATTACCCCCCCCCCCCCCCCCTCCCCTCCCCCCTCTCTCATATTCATGGGGGATACTTTCACTTATTCATGTGTGTAGGGTAGTCTGCAGGAACACGGGTATGCTTGAGACAAACGCTTCCGTCGGTAGAGTTATTGCACTGCAAAGTCATGGACGCTATTCTGTAACTCTCTAATAGGGATGGGAAAACACATTTAATAGTATAAACGTTTAACCTCTTATTAATTATGCGTGTCATTTGCGTGTGTTTTTATGATAACTTTTTTTAGTGTGTTCTTAAAATTTTAACTATTTGTTTGTTTCACCTTTTAGTGTGTTTTTATCAATTTAACACCCTGTTTGCCACTTTCTATTATTAGTTAGTACTTAGTTCTTGGTCTAGATTATAAGTACTCTTTTGTACATGGCTACAGAGGTCAATTTGTGCCCTACATTGGCCTTCCCGCTCAAGGGCGGGTAAATTTCAATAAATACTATACATTAACCTCTTGTAAAAACAAATATAAAAATGCCCTGATAAGGGAGTGTGTGCTGGTATGTGCGTGTTCCTTATACTGTCTATGATAACTGACTGATTGATTGACTGATTGATTGATTATGATGTAGATCAAGATAGTATATGCTGAGTATTTGTAATCTTTTTCTTCTTTGCGGTCGTTGTAAGCACAGTTTGCCACACAAAAAATATGCTAACGAAATATATTATTTCTGTTTGATTTACATCAAAACGTCAACTATGATAGATGTTCGATTTGTTTCGTCAACTGTGGAATACTGTTGACATGTTTTTGCTCTTATAACAACAGCTGCTGACGAGTCAATCATGTAAAGTACGTAGGTAAGGATAAAATGTTATATTTTTCAAGTGGTTTTCTTTAGCAGTTCTTGAGTTCTTTTTCGTACTGTAGACCGGGTTCGATTCCCAGTTACAACTAAGGTGTCTGACTTTACAAAAACGATGAAATGCGTCATCATAGATCTGTAGTGTAAATCCTGGGGGGGGTCGGGGGGTGGGGGACTACAGCTCCCCAGAAATTCCATGGTGGTGCATGGAAAAACGGCAAAATCTAAGAAAAATTTCATTTGTTTTTAGCTGCAATTTAAAATGTCTGATGATGATACAAATCTGTCCTTGAAAGGGTTCAGAAAAATGATTACTTTTGTGTAGCCTTGTTTAAAGGAAACCTTCTACGCCGATAGATTTGTGAACAAGTCTGCACTAGAAACTTCTGCACTCATCAATACCGTCACAGAAAATGACGACGTAGTACAAAACACTTTTCTCTTTCACCGGACGGGAAACGTCTTAGTTTTTCCGGCGAGTTATTTGACCCCGTGAAAAGATTAACACACTCCAAAGAATGATGCGGCTTAATAATCCTCTCAACTTTTTCAACTTCTTGCTTGCTGCTCAGAATTATAGCTCAACGTCTTGCTCGCTGCTCAGAAGTGTAGCATCCCCTTACAAGATGTAATTCGGTAGGAACATTTCAAAGCTTATTTCACTGGGCAGGATTCGAAAAGCCTCTGGTAATCTCTTAAAGGGATTGGTTGGAGGGATGTCTATTTTCTCACTGTCGATTCAAGGAGTATATCTGTGTGATATTCCAAGATCTTTGGTCAATACAAAGAGGTTAGGACGTCTCATTCTTATTGGTGGATATCACCACACGTGATATTATAACGTATGATGCTACGGGATAAGATTTTGAGGGATATGTCAGGAAAAATAAAACATTTAGAACATTTATGAGTATTTTATAGACAGTATGCTTTTCACTATCAATTCCCTGTGTATTGTTGGAATTTAAAAAAATAACAGTAGGTAACGCAATCGAAGATGGCGTTTCAATTATCACTTTTTTGTTTTTCAATTTCATCATTTTAAAAGAGATTAACAATCATATATATATAACATAACATATCATTGAAAAAAGTAAATTTTATAAACAGAGTTGGTTGTCTCTCTGGGGAAGATTTTAACGGATATAGAGGTATAATCTTCTTTGCGAAATTACATAGCGTAAGGAATTCTTAGACTGAAACTTTCTTAGTTTGACGCTCCTTGTGTTCCCTCCATAGCGATGTGAGGGTGAGGGGGGGGGGGTGGCCTTACCCTCGTACCAAGCTGACAAAATCATATCATATGTATTCGTATATTATTTATAATCACTCATATTTGTCATGCTGGGCGGTGGTCACATAACTAGGGGGTGGAGCTTCAAACCATGTCAAACTAAAAATAACTTCAGTCTTCAATAGTAATAAAATATTGAATAGAACGTAATCATTCAAGTGAATTTATGATTATGAATTTGGGCGTATGTGTATTTTTCTCTATCTTCTAAGATTTGTTTTATAAGTTATATTATATACCAACAATCCCAACATAATACACTCACTTCTGACTATACACAAACTAACTCTTGCTTATAAATCACACACATATGTGGCACAATTGAACGCGCAATTATTTTCATATCGATATTTGGCACCGACAAAATTAAGCCATTTGTCGTGAATTGAAAGCTCACTAATTGTAATTAATGTAAACTATCGTATATAATAGTTACACAAATCATTATTGAACACATACATACGACATACAATACAGCTTTACTATACACAGTACCAATAATGAAGTTGTCCCTGCAGATTGGTAATAGACTGGTTAGTTAGTTAGTCTGTATTTGCTGTGCTTCAAATTTGTATCGGTGAAACTGTCACTAGATTACACGAGTCGACAACACAGTGCTCGTTGGTCCAGGGGTTATCATCCCTGACCCAATGCAGAAGAACCCGGGTTCAATTCCCGGTTCAGGCAGAAGTTATCTTCTAATATGGATTCAGTTTCATTTCTTCTTGTCTTAGGAATAAGTAAACGGTGACTTTGGAGCCGTCCTAGCAACGAAGCATTCAATAAATTCAAAGTTGTTCTGAATTGGCCTTGTTGATTCTGACATTTGTCCACAGGTGTTCGCACTGTCCAATCACTGATTCATATGTTTCGTATTTGAAATATCGATCTTTGATTGGTTATCGCTCACTCGTCGATGGTGTTCGGAGCCTACAGGGTTGGTTTAGACGCTTTAAATTAAAGTCCCCCACTGCAAAACAGTTTAGTTACTGGGTGGGTAGACTCTAAATGTGAATTTATTTATTTTATTTATTTATTTATTTATTTGCGGTAACATACCTTTAACCACAATTGTCAGGATCGCGATCGCAATCGTACATTTTCCCATTACAATAATTGCATTACGATTTATTGCAAACAATGCCATAAGTTGACTCTTTTAAGATATCCGGATTGCGATTGCAATCCCGATACCGACAATTCTAACTGCGCTAGGGATAACTTTGCGGTAACAAGCTAGACTCTAAATCTGAAGGTAGCCAGTTTGATTCCGGTCACCGGGAATCATGAATGAAGCTTTATTCGAGGTTTTGCTCAGTCATGAAGGTGAATCCAACTAAAGTCAAGTTGAATTTAAGAAGTAAAGTGGAAACTTTCGCTACTCTTGCGTCCGCTTATAAAAATGCCAACACAGAGCGAAGGAATCGCTCAAGTATCGGCTAACAAGCGACCATCTATTTCAGTGTGTAAACTACTCAAATAAGGTCCGATATAAGACGAGGTAGCGAAATTTTTTCCCAAATAAAATAAATAAATAAATAAATGCACATTTAGGGTCTACCCACTCAGTAACGAAACTGATTTGCAGCGGGGGACTTTAATTTAAAGCGACTAAACCAACCCTGTAGGCTCCGAACACCATCGACGAGTGAGCGATAACCAATCAGAGATCGATATTTCAGATTCGAAACATATGAATCAGTGATTGGACAGTGCGAACACCTAAAAATTTGGGGTCGCGGGCAAAAAAGTTTGAGAACCTCGGCCTTAAAGATAGCGTGTTATCACTTTGCCACATTGTCAGCTTGCGTGTGTTACTATTACCTTCGAGTAATAGGTCAGCATTACCAACATGAATACTGGGGACATTTTTGTTTCTAGTAACATCATTTATTATTGACGATGTATTCGGGGTGGCCGAAGATCAGATAACATCGTAATGATCACTTCTGTTTGTCGGACGGTTTTTTGCGTGGATCAACGAGAACAAATGTAATTTTACTGATAGGTAAATAGGTTTTTGATAAAATTAGCAAGATAACGGGCTATACACTTGCTTCTACTTTGGAAGAACGATGGGAGTGTGTGGGTTAATTAGGTATTGGCATTGATTAAACAATTAATGAAGATAAAACGAAAGGATAATTAGATGAGGTAACGAGTTTTTAATTGTCACAGTTCCAGTTCTTTTTGTATTGAATTGTGAATTAGATATAACCTTGATGTTCGATTAGACCTGACAATTACATTTTGTTATTGTTAAAGTATCAAAACATTGCACAGTTTATAAGTAAATGAATGAATGCTCCAACTAAATCCAAGAAACAGAAAATAAGAACATTCAGAATTTCGTCTATAAGACATATCTACATAATAATCCTCTTCTTCTTTTTCTTAAATTAATTAAAATAAGATTATTACTTTCTAAAGATTCTTATGCACATATTTTCAAGTGCGATTTCGTCAGCAGCCACCCTGGTAACATGTTTCGCCGTGAATGTGGTATAACACATTTCGATCGGTTTTAAATCGAATATAAAAAAATGATGCCCTAATTCAAATTCAATCTGTATAGTTGTTTACATATTGAAAAGATGGTCCGTAAATAGTTAAACGTCTAAAAGTGAAACAAAGGAACCGAGAATGTGCGCGTTGTGCCGATGTTGCACGAAGCCCCTCTCTGCAGTTTGAGTAGTATTCTATAAGCCGGCTCTGCACGGTCTGCCTAGTCCCTCTACACACACTGCCCATTACATTACATTACATTACATTACATTACATTACATTACATTACATTACATTACATTACATTACGTTACATTACATTACATTACGTTACATTACATAACATTACCGGTACATTACATTACATTTCATTAAATTACATTACATTACATTACATTACATTACATTACAATACATTACATTACATTACATTACATTATAAATATATGAATTGGACTTTTTTTAAACACCTTTACTTCATTTAAAAAATACTTCACCAATGGCGTACCTAAGGGGGGAATTATGGGGCTAAACTCCCCTCCCCCATGCCCTAAAAATTAAGGAGTGTGAGGGAAAGGAGAGACAGGAAAGGAGGAGGGAGGAACCCATCATATTTACATGCTTGATTTTATGGGTGACTTCGTTTTCTGTGATAAGGAAACTTGCCAAAATTTGAAATTGACAATTAGGTAGGGTTAACATTTAGCTTCTTAGTGGGTGAGTAATGTTATCTTACAATCATACACAAATGTGCTGAAAAAATAAAATTATGTTTAAGTCAGTTGGCACATCACTACTTTCACAAAGAAATCTGACCTCCGAATACGTTAAATTAAAGTGTCCCTAGTTTAATGGACACGTTGTTTAGTCGTTTACCAAGAATTCTAAACAACAATCTAACATGAGTAATGATATCGTTTACTACTAAATGACTACATGATAAGCATTTGTAACGAGTCACGACTCGTTTTTTAATCGTTTGTGACAGATTAATATCTAATTACATGAATTTAAAACAAATACATGAAAGTTGGAATAATAAAACTGACTGTTTACACAAGAATTGTGAGAGTTGTCAGAATTATAGACAAAGCAGCTCGTGTATAAACATATGAACTTGAAAGTTGAAATAAACCCGCCAGTTTATACTATAAACCCAAAAGTTTATGAAAGAAGTGGAGGCAATGTAATAATGTAATATTAAGAGGTACACAAAACCACTTTTAAACCTTCCGCACCGGGGGGGGGGGGGGGGGGGGGGGAGGGTTTCTATTAGCTGGCCCATGGTCTATTGTACAATAAACCTGCTAGTTGGTATTATAAACATGCCAATTTGTACATTAAACATTACATTTTGAAGAATAGATCTGCCAGTGTACCTATACAATGAACTTGACAGTTTGTAATATAACTTGACAGTTTGTATTATAAACATAACAAATTAAAGAATATACCTGCGAGTTTATACAGTAAACATGACAGTTGGCTGAATAAACCTACCAGTTTATACAGTTAACATGACAGTTTGAAGAACATATCTGTCAGTTCATACAATGCATATGACAGTTCGCCCTGTCAGTATCTACACCGAACGCGGTCCGCCTAGGCCTAAAGGCAAGCACAGTACAGCGGCGGCTCGACCGCGCAGGGTCGGCTTAGCCCTCCAGTGGGTCAGTGTATACAATGCATATGACAGTTCGCCCTGTCAGTATCTACACCGAACGCGGTCCGCCTAGGCCTAAAGGCAAGCACAGTACAGCGGCGGCTCGACCGCGCAGGGTCGGCTTAGCCCTCCAGTGGGTCAGTGTATACAATGCATATGACAGTTCGCCCTGTCAGTATCTACACCCGAACGCGGTCCGCCTAGGCCTAGGCAAGCCCAGTACAGCGGCGGCTCGACCGCGCAGGGTCGGCTTAGCCCTCTAGTGAGTCAGTGTATACAATGCATATGACAGTTCGCCCTATCTATCAGTATCTACACCGAACGCGGTCCGCCTAGGCCTAGGCAAGCACAGTACAGCGGCGGCTCGACCGCGCAGGGTCGGCTTAGCCCTCCAGTGGGTCAGTGTATACAATGCATATGACAGTTCGCCCTGTCAGTATCTACACCGAACGCGGCCCGCCTAGGCCTAGGCAAGCACAGCCGTCCTAGTCTAGGCCTAGGCAAGCACAGTACAGCGGCGGCTCGACCGCGCAGGGTCGGCTTAGC
>CAMDTW010000431.1:0-38246 GCA_945910005.1 Isoperla grammatica | reverse complement strand
AGATAGACTGAAATCAGCCAATTTCTATTTTTTTTGCATATTTTAATCAAAAACGACGAAAAAACTCAATTTATGCATTTTCATTATACTCTTGAAGAATGCAACCTATAATTCTTATTTTTCGACGGAGGGTGTAACTTCTATAGAAGTTATCGAAATGTGACGAAATGGACAAATTGTGCTTATTGCAGCCTGAAACGCTCTAAAACAACGATTTGTGCAATTTGGTTGAAACCCTTAGGAATCCCGGCCGTATGCAAGATTCCTCTTAAAACTGGAAGTTTGTGGTAGATAGACTAAAATCAGCCAATTTCTATTTTTTATGCATATTTTAACCAAAAACGACCAAAAAACTCAATGTATGCATTTTCATAATACTCTTTCAGAATGCACACTAACATTATTATTAATCAACGGTTGGTGTAACTTCTAAAGTAGTTATCGAAATGTGACGAAATGGACAAATTGTGCTTATTGGAGCCTGAAACGCTCTAAAACAACGATTTGTCAACTTTAGTTGAAACCCTTAGGAATCCCGGCCGTATGCAAGATTCCTCTTAAAACTGGAAGTTTGTGGTAGATAGACTAAAATCAGCCAATTTCTATATTTTATGCATATTTTAACCAAAAACGACCAAAAAACTCAATTTATGCATTTTCATAATACTCTTTCAGAATGCACACTAACATTATTATTTTTCAACGGTTGGTGTTACTTCTAAAATAGTTATCGAAATGTGACGAAATGGACAAATTGTGCTTATTGGAGCCTGAAACGCTCTGAAACAACGATTTGGCAACTTTGGTTGAAACCCTTAGGAATCCCAGCCGTATGCAAGATTCCTCTTAAAACTGGAAGTTTGTGGTAGATAGACTGAAATCAGCCAATTTCTATTTTTATGCATATTTTAACCAAAAACGACGAAAAAACTCAATTTATGCATTTTCATTATACTCTTGAAGAATGCAACCTATAATTCTTATTTTTCGACGGAGGGTGTAACTTCTATAGAAAATATCGAAATGTGACGAGATGGACAAATTGTGCTTATTGGAGCCTGAAACGCTCTAAAACAACGATTTGTCAACTTTGGTTGAAACACTTAGGAATCCCAGCTGTATGCAAGATTCCTCTTAAAACTCGAAGTGTGGTAGATAGACTAAAATCAGCCAATTTCTATATTTTATGCATATTTTAACCAAAAACGACGAAAAAACTCAATTTATGCATTTTCATTATACTCTTGAAGAATGCAGCCTATAATTCTTATTTTTCAACGGAGGGTGTAACTTCTATAGAAGTAATCGAAATGTGACGAAATGGACAAATTGTGCTTATTGGAGCCTGAAACGCTCTAAAACAACGATTTGTCAACTTAGGTTGAAACATTAAGGAATCCCAGCTGTATGCAAGATTCCACTTAAAACTCGAAGTTTGTGGTAGATAGACTGAAATCAGCCAATTTCTATATTTTATCCATATTTTAACCAAAAACGACGAAAAAACTCAATTTATGCATTTTCATTATACTCTTGAAGAATGCAACCTATAATTCTTATTTTTCGACGGAGGGTGTAACTTCTATAGAAAATATCGAAATGTGACAAAATGGACAAATTGTGCTAATTGGAGCCTGAAACGCTCTTAAACAACGATTTGTCAACTTTGGTTGAAACCCTTAGGAATCCCGGCCGTATGCAAGATTCCTCTTAAAACTGGAAGTTTGTGGTAGATAGACTGAAATCAGCCAATTTCTATTTTTTATGCATATTTTAACCAAAAACGACGAAAAAACTCAATTTATGCATTTTCATTATACTCTTGAAGAATGCAGCCTATAATTCTTAATTTCAACGGAGGGTGTAACTTCTATAGAAGTAATCGAAATGTGACGAAATGGACAAATTGTGCTAATTGGAGCCTGAAACGCTCTAAAACAACGATTTGTCAACTTTGGTTGAAACACTTAGGAATCCCAGCTGTATGCAAGATTCCTCTTAAAACTCGAAGTTTGTGGTAGATAGACTGAAATCAGCCAATTTCTATATTTTATCCATATTTTAACCAAAAACGACCAAAAAACTCAATTTATGCATTTTCATAATACTCTTGAAGAATGCAAAATATAATTCTTATTATTCAACGGAGTGTAACTTCTATAGAAGTTATCGAAATGTGACAAAATGGACAAATTGTGCTTATTGGAGCCTGAAACGCTCTAAAACAACGATTTGTGCAATTTGGTTGAAACCCTTAGGAATCCCAGCCGTATGCAAGATTCCTCTTAAAACTGGAAGTTTGTGGTAGATAGACTCAAATCAGCCAATTTCTATATTTTATGCATATTTAAACCAAAAACGCCAAAAAAACTCAATTTATGCATTTTCATAATACTCTTTCAGAATGCACACTAACACTATTATTTTTCAACGGTTGGTGTAACTTCTAAAGTAGTTATCGAAAGGTGACGAAATGGACAAATTGTGCTTATTGGAGCCTGAAACGCTCTAAAACAACGATTTGTCAACTTTGGTTGAAACCCTTAGGAATCCCAGCCGTATGCAAGATTCCTCTTAAAACTGGAAGTTTGTGGTAGATAGACTGAAATCCGCCAATTTCTATATTTTATGCATATTTTAACCAGAAACGACGAAAAAACTCAATTTATGCATTTTCATTATACTCTTGAAGAATGCAGCCTATAATTCTTATTTTTCAACGGTGGGTGTAACTTCTATAGAAGTTATCGAAATTTGACGAAATGGACAAATTGTGCTTATTGGAGCCTGAAACGCTCTAAAACAACGATTTGTCAACTTTGGTTGAAACCCTTAGGAATCCCGGCCGTATGCAAGATTCCTCTTAAAACTGGAAGTTTGTGGTATATAGACTGAAATTAGCCAATTTCTATTTTTTATGCATATTTTAACCAAAAACGACGAAAAAACTCAATTTATGCATTTTCATTATATTCTTGAAGAATGCAACCTATAATTCTTATTTTTCGACGGAGGGTGTAACTTCTATAGAAGTTATCGAAATGTGACGAAATGGACAAATTGTGCTTATTGGAACCTGAAACGCTCTAAAACAACGATTTGTGCAATTTGGTCGAAACCCTTAGGAATCCCAGCCGTATGCAAGATTCCTCTTAAAACTGGAAGTTTGTGGTAGATAGACTAAAATCAGCCAATTTCTATATTTTATGCATATTTTAACCAAAAACGACGAAAAAACTCAATTTATGCATTTTCATTATACTCTTGAAGAATGCAGCCTATAATTCTTATTTTTCAACGGAGGGTGTAACTTCTATAGAAGTTATCGAAATGTGACGAAATGGACAAATTGTGCTTATTGGAGCCTGAAACGCTCTAAAACAACGATTTGTCAACTTTGGTTGAAACCCTTAGGAATCCCGGCCGTATGCAAGATTCCTCTTAAAACTGGAAGTTTGTGGTAGATAGAGTTAAATCAGCCAATTTCTATATTTTATGCATATTTTAACCAAAAACGACCAAAAAACTCAATTTATGCATTTTCATAATACTCTTTCAGAATGCACACTAACATTATTATTTTTCAACGGTTGGTGTAACTTCTAAAGTAGTTATCGAAATGTGACGAAATGGACAAATTGTGCTTATTGGAGCCTGAAACGCTCTAAAACAACGATTTGTCAACTTTAGTTGAAACCCTTAGGAATCCCGGCCGTATGCAAGATTCCTCTTAAAACTGGAAGTTTGTGGTAGATAGACTAAAATCAGCCAATTTCTATATTTTATGCATATTTTAACCAAAAACGACGAAAAAACTCAATTTATGCATTTTCATTATACTCTTGAAGAATGCAGCCTATAATTCTTATTTTTCAACGGAGGGTGTAACTTCTATAGAAGTTATCGAAATGTAACGAAATGGACAAATTGTGCTTATTGGAGCCTGAAACGCTCTAAAACAACGATTTGTCAACTTTGGTTGAAACCCTTAGGAATCCCGGCCGTATGCAAGATTCCTCTTAAAACTGGAAGTTTGTGGTAGATAGACTAAAATCAGCCAATTTCTATTTTTTATGCATATTTTAACCAAAAACGACGAAAAAACTCAATTTATGCATTTTCATTATACTCTTGAAGAATGCAACCTATAATTCTTATTTTTCGACGGAGGGTGTAACTTCTATAGAAGTTATCGAAATGTGACGAAATGGACAAATTGTGCTTATTGGAGCCTGAAACGCTCTAAAACAACGATTTGTCAACTTTGGTTGAAACCCTTAGGAATCCCGGCCGTATGCAAGATTCCTCTTAAAACTGGAAGTTTGTGGTAGATAGACTGAAATCAGCCAATTTCTATTTTTTATGCATATTTTAACCAAAAACGACGAAAAAACTCAATTTATGCATTTTTATTATATTCTTGAAGAATGCAACCTATAATTCTTATTTTTCGACGGAGGGTGTAACTTCTATAGAAATTAGCGAAATGTGACGAAATGGACAAATTGTGCTTATTGGAACCTCAAACGCTCTAAAACATCGATTTGTGCAATTTGGTTGAAACCCTTAGGAATCCCAGCCGTATGCAAGATTCCTCTTAAAACTGGAAGTTTGTGGTAGATAGACTAAAATCAGCCAATTTCTATATTTTATGCATATTTTAACCAAAAACGACAAAAAAACTCAATTTATGCATTTTCATTATACTCTTGAAGAATGCAGCCTATAATTCTTATTTTTCAACGGAGGGTGTAACTTCTATAGAAGTTATCGAAATGTGACGAAATGGACAAATTGTGCTTATTGGAACCTGAAACGCTCAAAAACAACGATTTGTCAACTTTAGTTGAAACCCTTAGGAATCCTGGCTGTATGCAAGATTCCTCTTAAAACTGGAAGTTTGTGGTAAATAGACTAAAATCAGCCAATTTCTATATTTTATGCATATTTTAACCAAAAACGACCAAAAAACTCAATTTATGCATTTTCATAATACTCTTTCAGAATGCACACTAACATTATTATTTTTCAACGGTTGGTGTAACTTCTAAAGTAGTTATCGAAATGTGACGAAATGGACAAATTGTGCTTATTGGAGCCTGAAACGCTCTAAAACAACGATTTGTGCAATTTGGTTGAAACCCTTAGGAATCCCATCCGCATGCAAGATTCCTCTTAAAACTGGAAGTTTGTGGTAGATATACTAAAATCAGCCAATTTCTATATTTTATGCATATTTTAACCAAAAACGACGAAAAAACTCAATTTATGCATTTTCATAATACTCTTTCAGAATGCACACTAACATTATTATTTTTCAACGGTTGGTGTAACTTCTAAAGTAGTTATCGAAATGTGACGAAATGGACAAATTGTGCTTATTAGAGCCTGAAACGCTCTAAAACAACGATTTGTCAACTTTGGTTGAAACCCTTAGGAATCCCAGCCGTATGCAAGATTCCTCTTAAAACTGGAAGTTTGTGGTAGATAGACTGAAATCAGCCAATTTCTATATTTAATGCATATTTTAACCAAAAACGACGAAAAAACTCACTTTATGCACTTTCATTATACTCTTGAAGAATGCAGCCTATAATTCTTAATTTTCAACGGAGGGTGTAACTTCTATAGAAGTTATCGAAATGTGACGAAATGGAAAAATTGTGCTTATTGGAGCCTGAAACGCTCTAAAACAACGATTTGTCAACTTTGGTTGAAACCCTTAGGAATCCCGGCCGTATGCAAGATTCCTCTTAAAACTGGAAGTTTGTGGTAGATAGACTAAAATCAGCCAATTTCTATATTTTATGCATATTTTAACCAAAAACGACGAAAAAACTCAATTTATGCATTTTCATTATACTCTTGAAGAATGCAGCCTATAATTCTTATTTTTCAACGGAGGGTGTAACTTCTATAGAAGTTATCGAAAGGTGACGAAATGGACAAATTGTGCTTATTGGAGCCTGAAACGCTCTAAAACAACGATTTGTCAACTTTGGTTGAAACCCTTAGGAATCCCGGCCGTATGCAAGATTCCTCTTAAAACTGGAAGTTTGTGGTAGATAGAGTAAAATCAGCCAATTTCTATATTTTATGCATATTTTAACCAAAAACGACCAAAAAACTCAATTTATGCATTTTCATAATACTCTTTCAGAATGCACACTAACATTATTATTTTTCAACGGTTGGTGTAACTTCTAAAGTAGTTATCGAAATGTGACGAAATGGACAAATTGTGCTTATTGGAGCCTGAAACGCTCTAAAACAACGATTTGTCAACTTTAGTTGAAACCCTTAGGAATACCGGCCGTATGCAAGATTCCTCTTAAAACTGGAAGTTTGTGGTAGATAGACTAAAATCAGCCAATTTCTATATTTTATGCATATTTTAACCAAAAACGACGAAAAAACTCAATTTATGCATTTTCATTATACTCTTGAAGAATGCAGCCTATAATTCTTATTTTTCAACGGAGGGTGTAACTTCTATAGAAGTTATCGAAATGTAACGAAATGGACAAATTGTGCTTATTGGAGCCTGAAACGCTCTAAAACAACGATTTGTCAACTTTGGTTGAAACCCTTAGGAATCCCGGCCGTATGCAAGATTCCTCTTAAAACTGAAAGTTTGTGGTAGATAGACTAAAATCAGCCAATTTCTATTTTTTATGCATATTTTAACCAAAAACGACGAAAAAACTCAATTTATGCATTTTCATTATATTCTTGAAGAATGCAACCTATAATTCTTATTTTTCGACGGAGGGTGTAACTTCTATAGAAATTATCGAAATGTGACGAAATGGACAAATTGTGCTTATTGGAACCTCAAACGCTCTAAAACATCGATTTGTGCAATTTGGTTGAAACCCTTAGGAATCCCAGCCGTATGCAAGATTCCTCTTAAAACTGGAAGTTTGTGGTAGATAGACTAAAATCAGCCAATTTCTATATTTTATGCATATTTTAACCAAAAACGACAAAAAAACTCAATTTATGCATTTTCATTATACTCTTGAAGAATGCAGCCTATAATTCTTATTTTTCAACGGAGGGTGTAACTTCTATAGAAGTTATCGAAATGTGACGAAATGGACAAATTGTGCTTATTGGAACCTGAAACGCTCAAAAACAACGATTTGTCAACTTTAGTTGAAACCCTTAGGAATCCCGGCTGTATGCAAGATTCCTCTTAAAACTGGAAGTTTGTGGTAAATAGACTAAAATCAGCCAATTTCTATATTTTATGCATATTTTAACCAAAAACTACCAAAAAACTCAATTTATGCATTTTCATAATACTCTTTCAGAATGCACACTAACATTATTATTTTTCAACGGTTGGTGTAACTTCTAAAGTAGTTATCGAAATGTGACGAAATGGACAAATTGTGCTTATTGGAGCCTGAAACGCTCTAAAACAACGATTTGTGCAATTTGGTTGAAACCCTTAGGAATCCCATCCGCATGCAAGATTCCTCTTAAAACTGGAAGTTTGTGGTAGATATACTAAAATCAGCCAATTTCTATATTTTATGCATATTTTAACCAAAAACGACGAAAAAACTCAATTTATGCATTTTCATAATACTCTTTCAGAATGCACACTAACATTATTATTTTTCAACGGTTGGTGTAACTTCTAAAGTAGTTATCGAAATGTGACGAAATGGACAAATTGTGCTTATTAGAGCCTGAAACGCTCTAAAACAACGATTTGTCAACTTTGGTTGAAACCCTTAGGAATCCCAGCCGTATGCAAGATTCCTCTTAAAACTGGAAGTTTGTGGTAGATAGACTGAAATCAGCCAATTTCTATATTTTATGCATATTTTAACCAAAAACGACGAAAAAACTCAATTTATGCATTTTCATTATACTCTTGAAGAATGCAGCCTATAATTCTTAATTTTCAACGGAGGGTGTAACTTCTATAGAAGTTATCGAAATGTGACGAAATGGAAAAATTGTGCTTATTGGAGCCTGAAACGCTCTAAAACAACGATTTGTCAACTTTGGTTAAAACCCTTAGGAATCCCGGCCGTATGCAAGATTCCTCTTAAAACTGGAAGTTTGTGGTAGATAGAGTAAAATCAGCCAATTTCTATATTTTATGCATATTTTAACCAAAAACGACCAAAAACTCAATTTATGCATTTTCATAATACTCTTTCAGAATGCACACTAACATTATTATTTTTCAACGGTTGGTGTAACTTCTAAAGTAGTTATCGAAATGTGACGAAATGGACAAATTGTGCTTATTGGAGCCTGAAACGCTCTAAAACAACGATTTGTCAACTTTAGTTGAAACCCTTAGGAATCCCGGCCGTATGCAAGATTCCTCTTAAAACTGGAAGTTTGTGGTAGATAGACTTAAATCAGCCAATTTCTATATTTTATGCATATTTTAACCAAAAACGACGAAAAAACTCAATTTATGCATTTTCATTATACTCTTGAAGAATGCAGCCTATAATTCTTATTTTTCAACGGAGGGTGTAACTTCTATAGAAGTTATCGAAATGTAACGAAATGGACAAATTGTGCTTATTGGAGCCTGAAACGCTCTAAAACAACGATTTGTCAACTTTGGTTGAAACCCTTAGGAATCCCGGCCGTATGCAAGATTCCTCTTAAAACTGGAAGTTTGTGGTAGATAGACTAAAATCAGCCAATTTCTATTTTTAATGCATATTTTAACCAAAAACGACGAAAAAACTCAATTTATGCATTTTCATTATACTCTTGAAGAATGCAACCTATAATTCTTATTTTTCGACGGAGGGTGTAACTTCTATAGAAGTTATCGAAATGTGACGAAATGGACAAATTGTGCTTATTGGAGCCTGAAACGCTCTAAAACAACGATTTGTCAACTTTGGTTAAAACCGTTAGGAATCCCGGCCGTATGCAAGATTCCTCTTAAAACTGGAAGTTTGTGGTAGATAGACTGAAATCAGCCAATTTCTATTTTTTATGCATATTTTAACCAAAAACGACGAAAAAACTCAATTTATGCATTTTCATTATATTCTTGAAGAATGCAACCTATAATTCTTATTTTTCGACGGAGGGTGTAACTTCTATAGAAATTATCGAAATGTGACGAAATGGACAAATTGTGCTTATTGGAACCTCAAACGCTCTAAAACATCGATTTGTGCATTTTGGTTGAAACCCTTAGGAATCCCAGCCGTATGCAAGATTCCTCTTAAAACTGGAAGTTTGTGGTAGATAGACTAAAATCAGCCAATTTCTATATTTTATGCATATTTTAACCAAAAACGACAAAAAAACTCAATTTATGCATTTTCATTATACTCTTGAAGAATGCAACCTATAATTCTTATTTTTCGACGGAGGGTGTAACTTCTATAGAAGTTATCGAAATGTGACGAAATGGACAAATTGTGCTTATTGGAGCCTGAAACGCTCTAAAACAACGATTTGTCATTTTTGGTTGAAACCCTTAGGAATCCCGGCCGTATGCAAGATTCCTCTTAAAACTGGAAGTTTGTGGTAGATAGACTGAAATCAGCCAATTTCTATTTTTTTTGCATATTTTAATCAAAAACGACGAAAAAACTCAATTTATGCATTTTCATTATACTCTTGAAGAATGCAACCTATAATTCTTATTTTTCGACGGAGGGTGTAACTTCTATAGAAGTTATCGAAATGTGACGAAATGGACAAATTGTGCTTATTGCAGCCTGAAACGCTCTAAAACAACGATTTGTGCAATTTGGTTGAAACCCTTAGGAATCCCGGCCGTATGCAAGATTCCTCTTAAAACTGGAAGTTTGTGGTAGATAGACTAAAATCAGCCAATTTCTATTTTTTATGCATATTTTAACCAAAAACGACCAAAAAACTCAATGTATGCATTTTCATAATACTCTTTCAGAATGCACACTAACATTATTATTAATCAACGGTTGGTGTAACTTCTAAAGTAGTTATCGAAATGTGACGAAATGGACAAATTGTGCTTATTGGAGCCTGAAACGCTCTAAAACAACGATTTGTCAACTTTAGTTGAAACCCTTAGGAATCCCGGCCGTATGCAAGATTCCTCTTAAAACTGGAAGTTTGTGGTAGATAGACTAAAATCAGCCAATTTCTATATTTTATGCATATTTTAACCAAAAACGACCAAAAAACTCAATTTATGCATTTTCATAATACTCTTTCAGAATGCACACTAACATTATTATTTTTCAACGGTTGGTGTTACTTCTAAAATAGTTATCGAAATGTGACGAAATGGACAAATTGTGCTTATTGGAGCCTGAAACGCTCTGAAACAACGATTTGGCAACTTTGGTTGAAACCCTTAGGAATCCCAGCCGTATGCAAGATTCCTCTTAAAACTGGAAGTTTGTGGTAGATAGACTGAAATCAGCCAATTTCTATTTTTTATGCATATTTTAACCAAAAACGACGAAAAAACTCAATTTATGCATTTTCATTATACTCTTGAAGAATGCAACCTATAATTCTTATTTTTCGACGGAGGGTGTAACTTCTATAGAAAATATCGAAATGTGACGAGATGGACAAATTGTGCTTATTGGAGCCTGAAACGCTCTAAAACAACGATTTGTCAACTTTGGTTGAAACACTTAGGAATCCCAGCTGTATGCAAGATTCCTCTTAAAACTCGAAGTGTGGTAGATAGACTAAAATCAGCCAATTTCTATATTTTATGCATATTTTAACCAAAAACGACGAAAAAACTCAATTTATGCATTTTCATTATACTCTTGAAGAATGCAGCCTATAATTCTTATTTTTCAACGGAGGGTGTAACTTCTATAGAAGTAATCGAAATGTGACGAAATGGACAAATTGTGCTTATTGGAGCCTGAAACGCTCTAAAACAACGATTTGTCAACTTAGGTTGAAACATTAAGGAATCCCAGCTGTATGCAAGATTCCACTTAAAACTCGAAGTTTGTGGTAGATAGACTGAAATCAGCCAATTTCTATATTTTATCCATATTTTAACCAAAAACGACGAAAAAACTCAATTTATGCATTTTCATTATACTCTTGAAGAATGCAACCTATAATTCTTATTTTTCGACGGAGGGTGTAACTTCTATAGAAAATATCGAAATGTGACAAAATGGACAAATTGTGCTAATTGGAGCCTGAAACGCTCTTAAACAACGATTTGTCAACTTTGGTTGAAACCCTTAGGAATCCCGGCCGTATGCAAGATTCCTCTTAAAACTGGAAGTTTGTGGTAGATAGACTGAAATCAGCCAATTTCTATTTTTTATGCATATTTTAACCAAAAACGACGAAAAAACTCAATTTATGCATTTTCATTATACTCTTGAAGAATGCAGCCTATAATTCTTAATTTCAACGGAGGGTGTAACTTCTATAGAAGTAATCGAAATGTTACGAAATGGACAAATTGTGCTAATTGGAGCCTGAAACGCTCTAAAACAACGATTTGTCAACTTTGGTTGAAACACTTAGGAATCCCAGCTGTATGCAAGATTCCTCTTAAAACTCGAAGTTTGTGGTAGATAGACTGAAATCAGCCAATTTCTATATTTTATCCATATTTTAACCAAAAACGACCAAAAAACTCAATTTATGCATTTTCATAATACTCTTGAAGAATGCAAAATATAATTCTTATTATTCAACGGAGTGTAACTTCTATAGAAGTTATCGAAATGTGACAAAATGGACAAATTGTGCTTATTGGAGCCTGAAACGCTCTAAAACAACGATTTGTGCAATTTGGTTGAAACCCTTAGGAATCCCAGCCGTATGCAAGATTCCTCTTAAAACTGGAAGTTTGTGGTAGATAGACTCAAATCAGCCAATTTCTATATTTTATGCATATTTAAACCAAAAACGCCAAAAAAACTCAATTTATGCATTTTCATAATACTCTTTCAGAATGCACACTAACACTATTATTTTTCAACGGTTGGTGTAACTTCTAAAGTAGTTATCGAAAGGTGACGAAATGGACAAATTGTGCTTATTGGAGCCTGAAACGCTCTAAAACAACGATTTGTCAACTTTGGTTGAAACCCTTAGGAATCCCAGCCGTATGCAAGATTCCTCTTAAAACTGGAAGTTTGTGGTAGATAGACTGAAATCCGCCAATTTCTATATTTTATGCATATTTTAACCAGAAACGACGAAAAAACTCAATTTATGCATTTTCATTATACTCTTGAAGAATGCAGCCTATAATTCTTATTTTTCAACGGTGGGTGTAACTTCTATAGAAGTTATCGAAATTTGACGAAATGGACAAATTGTGCTTATTGGAGCCTGAAACGCTCTAAAACAACGATTTGTCAACTTTGGTTGAAACCCTTAGGAATCCCGGCCGTATGCAAGATTCCTCTTAAAACTGGAAGTTTGTGGTATATAGACTGAAATTAGCCAATTTCTATTTTTTATGCATATTTTAACCAAAAACGACGAAAAAACTCAATTTATGCATTTTCATTATATTCTTGAAGAATGCAACCTATAATTCTTATTTTTCGACGGAGGGTGTAACTTCTATAGAAGTTATCGAAATGTGACGAAATGGACAAATTGTGCTTATTGGAACCTGAAACGCTCTAAAACAACGATTTGTGCAATTTGGTCGAAACCCTTAGGAATCCCAGCCGTATGCAAGATTCCTCTTAAAACTGGAAGTTTGTGGTAGATAGACTAAAATCAGCCAATTTCTATATTTTATGCATATTTTAACCAAAAACGACGAAAAAACTCAATTTATGCATTTTCATTATACTCTTGAAGAATGCAGCCTATAATTCTTATTTTTCAACGGAGGGTGTAACTTCTATAGAAGTTATCGAAATGTGACGAAATGGACAAATTGTGCTTATTGGAGCCTGAAACGCTCTAAAACAACGATTTGTCAACTTTGGTTGAAACCCTTAGGAATCCCGGCCGTATGCAAGATTCCTCTTAAAACTGGAAGTTTGTGGTAGATAGAGTTAAATCAGCCAATTTCTATATTTTATGCATATTTTAACCAAAAACGACCAAAAAACTCAATTTATGCATTTTCATAATACTCTTTCAGAATGCACACTAACATTATTATTTTTCAACGGTTGGTGTAACTTCTAAAGTAGTTATCGAAATGTGACGAAATGGACAAATTGTGCTTATTGGAGCCTGAAACGCTCTAAAACAACGATTTGTCAACTTTAGTTGAAACCCTTAGGAATCCCGGCCGTATGCAAGATTCCTCTTAAAACTGCATGTTTGTGGTAGATAGACTAAAATCAGCCAATTTCTATATTTTATGCATATTTTAACCAAAAACGACGAAAAAACTCAATTTATGCATTTTCATTATACTCTTGAAGAATGCAGCCTATAATTCTTATTTTTCAACGGAGGGTGTAACTTCTATAGAAGTTATCGAAATGTAACGAAATGGACAAATTGTGCTTATTGGAGCCTGAAACGCTCTAAAACAACGATTTGTCAACTTTGGTTGAAACCCTTAGGAATCCCGGCCGTATGCAAGATTCCTCTTAAAACTGGAAGTTTGTGGTAGATAGACTAAAATCAGCCAATTTCTGTTTTTTATGCATATTTTAACCAAAAACGACGAAAAAACTCAATTTATGCATTTTCATTATACTCTTGAAGAATGCAACCTATAATTCTTATTTTTCGACGGAGGGTGTAACTTCTATAGAAGTTATCGAAATGTGACGAAATGGACAAATTGTGCTTATTGGAGCCTGAAACGCTCTAAAACAACGATTTGTCAACTTTGGTTGAAACCCTTAGGAATCCCGGCCGTATGCAAGATTCCTCTTAAAACTGGAAGTTTGTGGTAGATAGACTGAAATCAGCCAATTTCTATTTTTTATGCATATTTTAACCAAAAACGACGAAAAAACTCAATTTATGCATTTTTATTATATTCTTGAAGAATGCAACCTATAATTCTTATTTTTCGACGGAGGGTGTAACTTCTATAGAAATTAGCGAAATGTGACGAAATGGACAAATTGTGCTTATTGGAACCTCAAACGCTCTAAAACATCGATTTGTGCAATTTGGTTGAAACCCTTAGGAATCCCAGCCGTATGCAAGATTCCTCTTAAAACTGGAAGTTTGTGGTAGATAGACTAAAATCAGCCAATTTCTATATTTTATGCATATTTTAACCAAAAACGACAAAAAAACTCAATTTATGCATTTTCATTATACTCTTGAAGAATGCAGCCTATAATTCTTATTTTTCAACGGAGGGTGTAACTTCTATAGAAGTTATCGAAATGTGACGAAATGGACAAATTGTGCTTATTGGAACCTGAAACGCTCAAAAACAACGATTTGTCAACTTTAGTTGAAACCCTTAGGAATCCTGGCTGTATGCAAGATTCCTCTTAAAACTGGAAGTTTGTGGTAAATAGACTAAAATCAGCCAATTTCTATATTTTATGCATATTTTAACCAAAAACGACCAAAAAACTCAATTTATGCATTTTCATAATACTCTTTCAGAATGCACACTAACATTATTATTTTTCAACGGTTGGTGTAACTTCTAAAGTAGTTATCGAAATGTGACGAAATGGACAAATTGTGCTTATTGGAGCCTGAAACGCTCTAAAACAACGATTTGTGCAATTTGGTTGAAACCCTTAGGAATCCCATCCGCATGCAAGATTCCTCTTAAAACTGGAAGTTTGTGGTAGATATACTAAAATCAGCCAATTTCTATATTTTATGCATATTTTAACCAAAAACGACGAAAAAACTCAATTTATGCATTTTCATAATACTCTTTCAGAATGCACACTAACATTATTATTTTTCAACGGTTGGTGTAACTTCTAAAGTAGTTATCGAAATGTGACGAAATGGACAAATTGTGCTTATTAGAGCCTGAAACGCTCTAAAACAACGATTTGTCAACTTTGGTTGAAACCCTTAGGAATCCCAGCCGTATGCAAGATTCCTCTTAAAACTGGAAGTTTGTGGTAGATAGACTGAAATCAGCCAATTTCTATATTTAATGCATATTTTAACCAAAAACGACGAAAAAACTCAATTTATGCATTTTCATTATACTCTTGAAGAATGCAGCCTATAATTCTTAATTTTCAACGGAGGGTGTAACTTCTATAGAAGTTATCGAAATGTGACGAAATGGAAAAATTGTGCTTTTTGGAGCCTGAAACGCTCTAAAACAACGATTTGTCAACTTTGGTTGAAACCCTTAGGAATCCCGGCCGTATGCAAGATTCCTCTTAAAACTGGAAGTTTGTGGTAGATAGACTAAAATCAGCCAATTTCTATATTTTATGCATATTTCAACCAAAAACGACGAAAAAACTCAATTTATGCATTTTCATTATACTCTTGAAGAATGCAGCCTATAATTCTTATTTTTCAACGGAGGGTGTAACTTCATGTATATAAAGTTAGCACACCAACAACGTGATCAAGAATCAAAAACCATGCCAAAAGTTTGATCACGTGTGATCACGTGTGATCCCAGACTAATAGAGTTTGATCACAATTAACACATTAATTATGGCAATTAAGGTGCATGGTGTGATAACTTAATACTAGCACACCACTTAGCTCAGACCGGATCGGTGTATATGCCATCTGGATGATCACGGTTTGATCACCAATGATCACCATGTAACATCCATTGATCACCTTTAATTAACGCATTAATATTAATAATAACTGGTGTGACAAATGAACGCAGCACACCAACATAGGAATTTCATCATGATTTGGCCAAAATGTGTTAATCACAGCCTGATCAACCTTGATCAGGGCTAAGTTGGTCTTGATCAACCTTCAGTTAGCTGCTAATTAACATTAATAATTAATAATTACGTGCCAAATGTACTCAGCACACCAACATAGGAATTTCGTCAAGATTTGGCCAAAATGTGTTAATCACAGCCTGATCAACCTTGATCAGGGCTAAGTTGGTCTTGATCACGCTTCAGTAGGCTGCTAATTAACATTTATAATTAATAATTACGTGCCAAGTGTACTCAGCACACCAACATAGGAATTTCGTCATGATTTGGCCAAAATGTGTTAATCACAGCCTGATCAACCTTGATCAGGGCTAAGTTGGTCTTGATCACGCTTCAGTAGGCTGCTTATTAACATTAATAATGAATAATTACGTGCCTAATGTACTCAGCACACCAACATAAGAAATTCGTCATGATTTGGCCAAAATGTGTTAATCACAGCCTGATCATCCTTGATCAGGGCTAAGTTGGTTTTGATCACGCTTCAGTAGGCTGCTAATTAACATTAATAATTAATAATTACGTGCCTAATGTACTCAGCACACCAACATAAGAAATTCGTCATGATTTGGCCAAAATGTGTTAATCACAGCCTGATCAACCTTGATCAGGGCTAAGTTGGTTTTGATCACGCTTCAGTAGGCTGCTAATTAACATTAATAATGAATAATTACGTGCCTAATGTACTCAGCACACCAACATAAGAAATTCGTCATGATTTGGCCAAAATGTGTTAATCACAGCCTGATCAACCTTGATCTGGGCTAAGTTGGTCTTGATCACGCTTCAGTAGGCTGCTATTTAACATTAATAATTAATAACCACGAGCCTAATGTACTCAGCACACCAACATAGGAATTTCGTCATGATTTGGCCAGAATGTGTTAATCACAGCCTAATCAACCTTGATCAGGGCTAAGTTGGTCTTGATCACGCTTCAGTTGGCTGCTAATTAACATTAATAATTAATAACCACGTGCCTAATGTACTCAGAACACCAACATAGGAATTTCGTCATGATTTGGCCAGAATGTGTTAATCACAGCCTGATCAACCTTGATCTGGGCTAAGTTGGTTTTGATCACGCTTCAGTAGGCTGCTAATTAACATTAATAATTAATAACCACGTGCCTAATGTACTCAGCACACCAACATAGGAATTTCGTCATGATTTGGCCAGAATGTGTTAATCACAGCCTGATCAACCTTGATCAGGGCTAAGTTGGTCTTGATCACTTTTCAGTAGGCTGCTAATTAACATTAATAATTAATAATTACGTGCCAAATGTACTCAGCACACCAACATAGGAATTTCGTCAAGATTTGGCCAAAATGTGTTAATCACAGCCTGATCAACCTTGATCAGGGCTAAGTTGGTCTTGATCACGCTTCAGTAGGCTGCTAATTAACATTTATAATTAATAATTACGTGCTAAGTGTACTCAGCACACCAACATAGGAATTTCGTCATGATTTGGCCAAAATGTGTTAATCACAGCCTGATCAACCTTGATCAGGGCTAAGTTGGTCTTGATCACGCTTCAGTAGGCTGCTTATTAACATTAATAATGAATCATTACGTGCCTAATGTACTCAGCACACCAACATAAGAAATTCGTCATGATTTGGCCAAAATGTGTTAATCACAGCCTGATCATCCTTGATCAGGGCTAAGTTGGTTTTGATCACGCTTCAGTAGGCTGCTAATTAACATTAATAATTAATAATTACGTGCCTAATGTACTCAGCACACCAACATAAGAAATTCGTCATGATTTGGCCAAAATGTGTTAATCACAGCCTGATCAACCTTGATCAGGGCTAAGTTGGTTTTGATCACGCTTCAGTAGGCTGCTAATTAACATTAATAATGAATAATTACGTGCCTAATGTACTCAGCACACCAACATAAGAAATTCGTCATGATTTGGCCAAAATGTGTTAATCACAGCCTGATCAACCTTGATCTGGGCTAAGTTGGTCTTGATCACGCTTCAGTAGGCTGCTATTTAACATTAATAATTAATAACCACGAGCCTAATGTACTCAGCACACCAACATAGGAATTTCGTCATGATTTGGCCAGAATGTGTTAATCACAGCCTAATCAACCTTGATCAGGGCTAAGTTGGTCTTGATCACGCTTCAGTTGGCTGCTAATTAACATTAATAATTAATAACCACGTGCCTAATGTACTCAGAACACCAACATAGGAATTTCGTCATGATTTGGCCAGAATGTGTTAATCACAGCCTGATCAACCTTGATCTGGGCTAAGTTGGTTTTGATCACGCTTCAGTAGGCTGCTAATTAACATTAATAATTAATAACCACGTGCCTAATGTACTCAGCACACCAACATAGGAATTTCGTCATGATTTGGCCAGAATGTGTTAATCACAGCCTGATCAACCTTGATCAGGGCTAAGTTGGTCTTGATCACTTTTCAGTAGGCTGCTAATTAACATTAATAATTAATAATTACGTGCCAAATGTACTCAGCACACCAACATAGGAATTTCGTCAAGATTTGGCCAAAATGTGTTAATCACAGCCTGATCAACCTTGATCAGGGCTAAGTTGGTCTTGATCACGCTTCAGTAGGCTGCTATTTAACATTTATAATTAATAATTACGTGCCAAGTGTACTCAGCACACCAACATAGGAATTTCGTCATGATTTGGCCAAAATGTGTTAATCACAGCCTGATCAACCTTGATCAGGGCTAAGTTGGTCTTGATCACGCTTCAGTAGGCTGCTTATTAACATTAATAATGAATAATTACGTGCCTAATGTACTCAGCACACCAACATAAGAAATTCGTCATGATTTGGCCAAAATGTGTTAATCACAGCCTGATCAACCTTGATCTGGGCTAAGTTGGTCTTGATCACGCTTCAGTAGGCTGCTATTTAACATTAATAATTAATAACCACGAGCCTAATGTACTCAGCACACCAACATAGGAATTTCGTCATGATTTGGCCAGAATGTGTTAATCACAGCCTAATCAACCTTGATCAGGGCTAAGTTGGTCTTGATCACGCTTCAGTTGGCTGCTAATTAACATTAATAATTAATAACCACGTGCCTAATGTACTCAGAACACCAACATAGGAATTTCGTCATGATTTGGCCAGAATGTGTTAATCACAGCCTGATCAACCTTGATCTGGGCTAAGTTGGTTTTGATCACGCTTCAGTAGGCTGCTAATTAACATTAATAATTAATAACCACGTGCCTAATGTACTCAGCACACCAACATAGGAATTTCGTCATGATTTGGCCAGAATGTGTTAATCACAGCCTGATCAACCTTGATCAGGGCTAAGTTGGTCTTGATCACTTTTCAGTAGGCTGCTAATTAACATTAATAATTAATAATTACGTGCCAAATGTACTCAGCACACCAACATAGGAATTTCGTCAAGATTTGGCCAAAATGTGTTAATCACAGCCTGATCAACCTTGATCAGGGCTAAGTTGGTCTTGATCACGCTTCAGTAGGCTGCTAATTAACATTTATAATTAATAATTACGTGCTAAGTGTACTCAGCACACCAACATAGGAATTTCGTCATGATTTGGCCAAAATGTGTTAATCACAGCCTGATCAACCTTGATCAGGGCTAAGTTGGTCTTGATCACGCTTCAGTAGGCTGCTTATTAACATTAATAATGAATAATTACGTGCCTAATGTACTCAGCACACCAACATAAGAAATTCGTCATGATTTGGCCAAAATGTGTTAATCACAGCCTGATCATCCTTGATCAGGGCTAAGTTGGTTTTGATCACGCTTCAGTAGGCTGCTAATTAACATTAATAATTAATAATTACGTGCCTAATGTACTCAGCACACCAACATAAGAAATTCGTCATGATTTGGCCAAAATGTGTTAATCACAGCCTGATCAACCTTGATCAGGGCTAAGTTGGTTTTGATCACGCTTCAGTAGGCTGCTAATTAACATTAATAATGAATATCTACGTGCCTAATGTACTCAGCACACCAACATAAGAAATTCGTCATGATTTGGCCAAAATGTGTTAATCACAGCCTGATCAACCTTGATCTGGGCTAAGTTGGTCTTGATCACGCTTCAGTAGGCTGCTATTTAACATTAATAATTAATAACCACGAGCCTAATGTACTCAGCACACCAACATAGGAATTTCGTCATGATTTGGCCAGAATGTGTTAATCACAGCCTAATCAACCTTGATCAGGGCTAAGTTGGTCTTGATCACGCTTCAGTAGGCTGCTAATTAACATTAATAATTAATAATTACGTGCCAAATGTACTCAGCACACCAACATAGGAATTTCGTCAAGATTTGGCCAAAATGTGTTAATCACAGCCTGATCAACCTTGATCAGGGCTAAGTTGGTCTTGATCACGCTTCAGTAGGCTGCTAATTAACATTTATAATTAATAATTACGTGCCAAGTGTACTCAGCACACCAACATAGGAATTTCGTCATGATTTGGCCAAAATGTGTTAATCACAGCCTGATCAACCTTGATCAGGGCTAAGTTGGTCTTGATCACGCTTCAGTAGGCTGCTTATTAACATTAATAATGAATAATTACGTGCCTAATGTACTCAGCACACCAACATAAGAAATTCGTCATGATTTGGCCAAAATGTGTTAATCACAGCCTGATCAACCTTGATCTGGGCTAAGTTGGTCTTGATCACGCTTCAGTAGGCTGCTATTTAACATTAATAATTAATAACCACGAGCCTAATGTACTCAGCACACCAACATAGGAATTTCGTCATGATTTGGCCAGAATGTGTTAATCACAGCCTAATCAACCTTGATCAGGGCTAAGTTGGTCTTGATCACGCTTCAGTTGGCTGCTAATTAACATTAATAATTAATAACCACGTGCCTAATGTACTCAGAACACCAACATAGGAATTTCGTCATGATTTGGCCAGAATGTGTTAATCACAGCCTGATCAACCTTGATCTGGGCTAAGTTGGTTTTGATCACGCTTCAGTAGGCTGCTAATTAACATTAATAATTAATAACCACGTGCCTAATGTACTCAGCACACCAACATAGGAATTTCGTCATGATTTGGCCAGAATGTGTTAATCACAGCCTGATCAACCTTGATCAGGGCTAAGTTGGTCTTGATCACTTTTCAGTAGGCTGCTAATTAACATTAATAATTAATAATTACCTGCAAAATGTACTCAGCAGACCAACATAGGAATTTCGTCATGATTTGGCCAAAATGTGTTAATCACAGCCTGATCAACCTTGATCAGGGCTAAGTTGGTCTTGATCACGCTTTAGTTGGCTGCTAATTAACATTAATAATTACGTGCCAAATGTACTCAGCACACCAACATAGGAATTTCGTCATGATTTGGCCAAAATGTGTTAATCACAGCCTGATCAACCTTGATCAGGGCTAAGTTGGTCTTGATCAACCTTCAGTTAGCTGCTAATTAACATTAATAATTAATAATTACGTGCCAAATGTACTCAGCACACCAACATAGGAATTTCGTCAAGATTTGGCCAAAATGTGTTAATCACAGCCTGATCAACCTTGATCAGGGCTAAGTTGGTCTTGATCACGCTTTAGTAGGCTGCTAATTAACATTTATAATTAATAATTACGTGCCAAGTGTACTCAGCACACCAACATAGGAATTTCGTCATGATTTAGCCAAAATGTGTTAATCACAGCCTGATCAGCTTTGATCAGGGCTTAGTTGGTCTTGATCACGCTTCAGTAGGCTGCTAATTAACATTAATTATTAATAATTACGTGTCAAATGTACTCAGCACACCAACATAGGAATTTCGTCATGATTTGGCCAAAATGTGTTAATCACAGCCTGATCAACCTTGATCAGGGCTAAGTTGGTCTTGATCACGCTTCAGTTGGCTGCTAATTAACATTTATAATTAATAATTACGTGCCAAATGTACTCAGCACACCAACATAGGAATTTCGTCATGATTTAGCCAATATGTGTTAAACTCAGCCTGATCAACCTTGATCAGGGCTAAGTTGGTCTTGATCACGCTTCAGTAGGCTGCTAATTAACATTAATAATTAATAACCACGTGCCTAATGTACTCAGCACACCAACATAGGAATTTCGTCATGATTTGGCCAGAATGTGTTAATCACAGCCTGATCAACCTTGATCAGGGCTAAGTTGGTCTTGATCACTTTTCAGTAGGCTGCTAATTAACATTAATAATTAATAATTACCTGCAAAATGTACTCAGCAGACCAACATAGGAATTTCGTCATGATTTGGCCAAAATGTGTTAATCACAGCCTGATCAACCTTGATCAGGGCTAAGTTGGTCTTGATCACGCTTTAGTTGGCTGCTAATTAACATTAATAATTACGTGCCAAATGTACTCAGCACACCAACATAGGAATTTCGTCATGATTTGGCCAAAATGTGTTAATCACAGCCTGATCAACCTTGATCAGGGCTAAGTTGGTCTTGATCAACCTTCAGTTAGCTGCTAATTAACATTAATAATTAATAATTACGTGCCAAATGTACTCAGCACACCAACATAGGAATTTCGTCAAGATTTGGCCAAAATGTGTTAATCACAGCCTGATCAACCTTGATCAGGGCTAAGTTGGTCTTGATCACGCTTCAGTAGGCTGCTAATTAACATTTATAATTAATAATTACGTGCCAAGTGTACTCAGCACACCAACATAGGAATCTCGTCATGATTTGGCCAAAATGTGTTAATCACAGCCTGATCAACCTTGATCAGGGCTAAGTTGGTCTTGATCACGCTTCAGTAGGCTGCTTATTAACATTAATAATGAATAATTACGTGCCTAATGTACTCAGCACACCAACATAAGAAATTCGTCATGATTTGGCCAAAATGTGTTAATCACAGCCTGATCAACCTTGATCAGGGCTAAGTTGGTTTTGATCACGCTTCAGTAGGCTGCTAATTAACATTAATAATTAAAAATTACGTGCCTAATGTACTCAGCACACCAACATAAGAAATTCGTCATGATTTGGCCAAAATGTGTTAATCACAGCCTGATCAACCTTGATCTGGGCTAAGTTGGTCTGGATCACGCTTCAGTAGGCTGCTAATTAACATTAATAATTAATAACCACGTGCCTAATGTACTCAGCACACCAACATAGGAATTTCGTCATGATTTGGCCAGAATGTGTTAATCACAGCCTAATCAACCTTGATCAGGGCTAAGTTGGTCTTGATCACGCTTCAGTTGGCTGCTAAGTAACGTTAATAATTAATAACCACGTGCCTAATGTACTCAGAACACCAACATAGGAATTTCGTCATGATTTGGCCAGAATGTGTTAATCACAGCCTGATCAACCTTGATCTGGGCTAAGTTGGTTTTGATCACGCTTCAGTAGGCTGCTAATTAACATTAATAATTAATAACCACGTGCCTAATGTACTCAGCACACCAACATAGGAATTTCGTCATGATTTGGCCAGAATGTGTTAATCACAGCCTGATCAACCTTGATCAGGGCTAAGTTGGTCTTGATCACTTTTCAGTAGGCTGCTAATTAACATTAATAATTAATAATTACCTGCAAAATGTACTCAGCAGACCAACATAGGAATTTCGTCATGATTTGGCCAGAATGTGTTAATCACAGCCTGATCAACCTTGATCAGGGCTAAGTTGGTCTTGATCACGCTTCAGTTGGCTGCTAATTAACATTAATAATTAATAACCACGTGCCTAATGTACTCAGAACACCAACATAGGAATTTCGTCATGATTTGGCCAGAATGTGTTAATCACAGCCTGATCAACCTTGATCAGGGCTAAGTTGGTCTTGATCACGCTTCAGTAGGCTGCTAATTAACATTAATAATTAATAATTACGTGCCTAATGTACTCAGCAGACCAACATAGGAATTTCGTCATGATTTGGCCAAAATGTGTTAATCACAGCCTGATCAACCTTGATCAGGGCTAAGTTGGTCTTGATCACGCTTTAGTTGGCTGCTAATTAACATTAATAATTACGTGCCAAATGTACTCAGCACACCAACATAGGAATTTCGTCATGATTTGGCCAAAATGTGTTAATCACAGCCTGATCAACCTTGATCAGGGCTAAGTTGGTCTTGATCACGCTTCAGTTGGCTGCTTATTAACATTAATAATTAATAATTACCTGCCAAATGTACTCAGCACACCAACATAGGAATTTCGTCATGATTTAGCCAATATGTGTTAAACTCAGCCTGATCAACCTTGATCAGGGCTAAGTTGTTCTTGATCACGCTTCAGTAGGCTGCTTATTAACATTAATAATTAATAATTACGTGCCAAGTGTACTCAGCACACCAACATAGGAATTTCGTCATGATTTAGCCAAAATGTGTTAATCACAGCCTGAACAGCTTTGATCAGGGCTTAGTTGGTCTTGATCACGCTTCAGTAGGCTGCTAATTAACATTAATAATTAATAATTACGTGTCAAATGTACTCAGCACACCAACATAGGAATTTCGTCATGATTTGGCCAAAATGTGTTAATCACAGCCTGATCAACCTTGATCAGGGCTAAGTTGGTCTTGATCACGCTTCAGTTGGCTGCTAATTAACATTTATAATTAATAATTACGTGCCTAATGTACTCAGCACACCAACATAAGAAATTCGTCATGATTTGGCCAAAATGTGTTAATCACAGCCTGATCAACCTTGATCAGGGCTAAGTTGGTTTTGATCACGCTTCAGTAGGCTGCTAATTAACATTAATAATGAATATCTACGTGCCTAATGTACTCAGCACACCAACATAAGAAATTCGTCATGATTTGGCCAAAATGTGTTAATCACAGCCTGATCAACCTTGATCTGGGCTAAGTTGGTCTTGATCACGCTTCAGTAGGCTGCTATTTAACATTAATAATTAATAACCACGAGCCTAATGTACTCAGCACACCAACATAGGAATTTCGTCATGATTTGGCCAGAATGTGTTAATCACAGCCTAATCAACCTTGATCAGGGCTAAGTTGGTCTTGATCACGCTTCAGTAGGCTGCTAATTAACATTAATAATTAATAATTACGTGCCAAATGTACTCAGCACACCAACATAGGAATTTCGTCAAGATTTGGCCAAAATGTGTTAATCACAGCCTGATCAACCTTGATCAGGGCTAAGTTGGTCTTGATCACGCTTCAGTAGGCTGCTAATTAACATTTATAATTAATAATTACGTGCCAAGTGTACTCAGCACACCAACATAGGAATTTCGTCATGATTTGGCCAAAATGTGTTAATCACAGCCTGATCAACCTTGATCAGGGCTAAGTTGGTCTTGATCACGCTTCAGTAGGCTGCTTATTAACATTAATAATGAATAATTACGTGCCTAATGTACTCAGCACACCAACATAAGAAATTCGTCATGATTTGGCCAAAATGTGTTAATCACAGCCTGATCAACCTTGATCTGGGCTAAGTTGGTCTTGATCACGCTTCAGTAGGCTGCTATTTAACATTAAAAATTAATAACCACGAGCCTAATGTACTCAGCACACCAACATAGGAATTTCGTCATGATTTGGCCAGAATGTGTTAATCACAGCCTAATCAACCTTGATCAGGGCTAAGTTGGTCTTGATCACGCTTCAGTTGGCTGCTAATTAACATTAATAATTAATAACCACGTGCCTAATGTACTCAGAACACCAACATAGGAATTTCGTCATGATTTGGCCAGAATGTGTTAATCACAGCCTGATCAACCTTGATCTGGGCTAAGTTGGTTTTGATCACGCTTCAGTAGGCTGCTAATTAACATTAATAATTAATAACCACGTGCCTAATGTACTCAGCACACCAACATAGGAATTTCGTCATGATTTGGCCAGAATGTGTTAATCACAGCCTGATCAACCTTGATCAGGGCTAAGTTGGTCTTGATCACTTTTCAGTAGGCTGCTAATTAACATTAATAATTAATAATTACCTGCAAAATGTACTCAGCAGACCAACATAGGAATTTCGTCATGATTTGGCCAAAATGTGTTAATCACAGCCTGATCAACCTTGATCAGGGCTAAGTTGGTCTTGATCACGCTTTAGTTGGCTGCTAATTAACATTAATAATTACGTGCCAAATGTACTCAGCACACCAACATAGGAATTTCGTCATGATTTGGCCAAAATGTGTTAATCACAGCCTGATCAACCTTGATCAGGGCTAAGTTGGTCTTGATCAACCTTCAGTTAGCTGCTAATTAACATTAATAATTAATAATTACGTGCCAAATGTACTCAGCACACCAACATAGGAATTTCGTCAAGATTTGGCCAAAATGTGTTAATCACAGCCTGATCAACCTTGATCAGGGCTAAGTTGGTCTTGATCACGCTTTAGTAGGCTGCTAATTAACATTTATAATTAATAATTACGTGCCAAGTGTACTCAGCACACCAACATAGGAATTTCGTCATGATTTAGCCAAAATGTGTTAATCACAGCCTGATCAGCTTTGATCAGGGCTTAGTTGGTCTTGATCACGCTTCAGTAGGCTGCTAATTAACATTAATTATTAATAATTACGTGTCAAATGTACTCAGCACACCAACATAGGAATTTCGTCATGATTTGGCCAAAATGTGTTAATCACAGCCTGATCAACCTTGATCAGGGCTAAGTTGGTCTTGATCACGCTTCAGTTGGCTGCTAATTAACATTTATAATTAATAATTACGTGCCAAATGTACTCAGCACACCAACATAGGAATTTCGTCATGATTTAGCCAATATGTGTTAAACTCAGCCTGATCAACCTTGATCAGGGCTAAGTTGGTCTTGATCACGCTTCAGTAGGCTGCTAATTAACATTAATAATTAATAACCACGTGCCTAATGTACTCAGCACACCAACATAGGAATTTCGTCATGATTTGGCCAGAATGTGTTAATCACAGCCTGATCAACCTTGATCAGGGCTAAGTTGGTCTTGATCACTTTTCAGTAGGCTGCTAATTAACATTAATAATTAATAATTACCTGCAAAATGTACTCAGCAGACCAACATAGGAATTTCGTCATGATTTGGCCAAAATGTGTTAATCACAGCCTGATCAACCTTGATCAGGGCTAAGTTGGTCTTGATCACGCTTTAGTTGGCTGCTAATTAACATTAATAATTACGTGCCAAATGTACTCAGCACACCAACATAGGAATTTCGTCATGATTTGGCCAAAATGTGTTAATCACAGCCTGATCAACCTTGATCAGGGCTAAGTTGGTCTTGATCAACCTTCAGTTAGCTGCTAATTAACATTAATAATTAATAATTACGTGCCAAATGTACTCAGCACACCAACATAGGAATTTCGTCAAGATTTTGCCAAAATGTGTTAATCACAGCCTGATCAACCTTGATCAGGGCTAAGTTGGTCTTGATCACGCTTCAGTAGGCTGCTAATTAACATTTATAATTAATAATTACGTGCCAAGTGTACTCAGCACACCAACATAGGAATCTCGTCATGATTTGGCCAAAATGTGTTAATCACAGCCTGATCAACCTTGATCAGGGCTAAGTTGGTCTTGATCACGCTTCAGTAGGCTGCTTATTAACATTAATAATGAATAATTACGTGCCTAATGTACTCAGCACACCAACATAAGAAATTCGTCATGATTTGGCCAAAATGTGTTAATCACAGCCTGATCAACCTTGATCAGGGCTAAGTTGGTTTTGATCACGCTTCAGTAGGCTGCTAATTAACATTAATAATTAAAAATTACGTGCCTAATGTACTCAGCACACCAACATAAGAAATTCGTCATGATTTGGCCAAAATGTGTTAATCACAGCCTGATCAACCTTGATCTGGGCTAAGTTGGTCTGGATCACGCTTCAGTAGGCTGCTAATTAACATTAATAATTAATAACCACGTGCCTAATGTACTCAGCACACCAACATAGGAATTTCGTCATGATTTGGCCAGAATGTGTTAATCACAGCCTAATCAACCTTGATCAGGGCTAAGTTGGTCTTGATCACGCTTCAGTTGGCTGCTAAGTAACGTTAATAATTAATAACCACGTGCCTAATGTACTCAGAACACCAACATAGGAATTTCGTCATGATTTGGCCAGAATGTGTTAATCACAGCCTGATCAACCTTGATCTGGGCTAAGTTGGTTTTGATCACGCTTCAGTAGGCTGCTAATTAACATTAATAATTAATAACCACGTGCCTAATGTACTCAGCACACCAACATAGGAATTTCGTCATGATTTGGCCAGAATGTGTTAATCACAGCCTGATCAACCTTGATCAGGGCTAAGTTGGTCTTGATCACTTTTCAGTAGGCTGCTAATTAACATTAATAATTAATAATTACCTGCAAAATGTACTCAGCAGACCAACATAGGAATTTCGTCATGATTTGGCCAGAATGTGTTAATCACAGCCTGATCAACCTTGATCAGGGCTAAGTTGGTCTTGATCACGCTTCAGTTGGCTGCTAATTAACATTAATAATTAATAACCACGTGCCTAATGTACTCAGAACACCAACATAGGAATTTCGTCATGATTTGGCCAGAATGTGTTAATCACAGCCTGATCAACCTTGATCAGGGCTAAGTTGGTCTTGATCACGCTTCAGTAGGCTGCTAATTAACATTAATAATTAATAATTACGTGCCTAATGTACTCAGCAGACCAACATAGGAATTTCGTCATGATTTGGCCAAAATGTGTTAATCACAGCCTGATCAACCTTGATCAGGGCTAAGTTGGTCTTGATCACGCTTTAGTTGGCTGCTAATTAACATTAATAATTACGTGCCAAATGTACTCAGCACACCAACATAGGAATTTCGTCATGATTTGGCCAAAATGTGTTAATCACAGCCTGATCAACCTTGATCAGGGCTAAGTTGGTCTTGATCACGCTTCAGTTGGCTGCTTATTAACATTAATAATTAATAATTACCTGCCAAATGTACTCAGCACACCAACATAGGAATTTCGTCATGATTTAGCCAATATGTGTTAAACTCAGCCTGATCAACCTTGATCAGGGCTAAGTTGTTCTTGATCACGCTTCAGTAGGCTGCTTATTAACATTAATAATTAATAATTACGTGCCAAGTGTACTCAGCACACCAACATAGGAATTTCGTCATGATTTAGCCAAAATGTGTTAATCACAGCCTGAACAGCTTTGATCAGGGCTTAGTTGGTCTTGATCACGCTTCAGTAGGCTGCTAATTAACATTAATAATTAATAATTACGTGTCAAATGTACTCAGCACACCAACATAGGAATTTCGTCATGATTTGGCCAAAATGTGTTAATCACAGCCTGATCAACCTTGATCAGGGCTAAGTTGGTCTTGATCACGCTTCAGTTGGCTGCTAATTAACATTTATAATTAATAATTACCTGCCAAATGTACTCAGCACACCAACATAGGAATTTCGTCATGATTTAGCCAATATGTGTTAAACTCAGCCTGATCAACCTTGATCAGGGCTAAGTTGGTCTTGATCACGCTTCAGTAGGCTGCTAATTAACATTTATGATTAATAATTACGTGCCAAATGTACTTTACACACCAACATAGGAATTTCGTCATGATTTAGCCAATATGTGTTAAACTCAGCCTGATCAACCTTGATCAGGGCTAAGTTGGTCTTATCTGATATAATTGAAATTAAGGATGTGTTTACAGCTTGTGAGTTTATAATGCATAGTTTAATAATGGTGCTACATTTCAAGGTTGTATCAGAGTCGATAAAGAGTTTCTCCCTGTTCTTTATGTTCTCTGGTTGAATTAACAAAATTGTATTCGAATTTAAACAGTGTTGTGAAGTAACTGAGTAAAAGTAGCTCAATTACCATTTCAATTGCTTCCATTTTAATGTAACTGTAACTGAATTACTTTTATAAGTAATTATACTCAGTTTCCAGTTTATTTTTTACAGTTACTTTCCTTCAGTACCATGCTCGTACAGTAATATAAAATAATAAAACATCCGTCTCATTCTAGTAAATAAAATTAAAAAACGATTTTTTTTTTTTAGTGTGCTGGAACGACTAGGAAATAATTGCGAGTTGTGGTAAAATCCTTTCGTGAATGAGGATAGTGCCCTAAATTCGTATTTATGTTTTAGGACATATTTATTTCATAATAAATAACTTAATAAGCTAAAGTAGTCAGCATACTAATACAATATTATGTAAGTGGCAGGAAAATACAAACATTGACCAATTTTGTGTTAGTTTTGCTGACTCAGTTACACTTTTAAGAAATTGTATGAAGTAACTGGAAAGTAATTCAATTACTTCATAAAGTAACTGTAACTGTGATTCAGTTACTTTGGTAAGAAAGTAACTATTTCCTACTGTAACTGAAATACTTTCAGTGGCAAGTAACTGTAACTGTAACTGAATTACTTTACAAAAGTTACTTTTACAATACTGAATTTAAACAAATGCAATCTTTATTTTTACACGGGCGTTTCTTTTTATTTAGGAGTACACGACCATACCAAATGCCATACCAGCATACAACAATGAATTATGCATGTACATGTATGTTGATTATTATTTGTGACATTTTAATTATGTTTAAAGTTTAATGTTCTAGCATTCGTGCTAAATAAACACAAAATACGCTCGCCAACAATAATTACATGATAAATGCAACTGCCCGGTTTTACCAAATTATTTAACTCAGCAGTTAGTCTTAAACGGCTCCATCACCAATTTGAGATAAACATATTTTTTTCATGTATTGAAAAATTTTACGACATATATTGTTGTATTTCAGTATCTAGTTAACATGTCAGTTAAATAATAACAATACAAAATAACACTTTTATTACATGCATTCATAGTCCTTTGCATAACGAGAATGACGGTATAAAATTTGGGTCAAAGGATGACATCAAATGAAAGCTTCAGACGGCACTTTTTAAAAAAACATGATATACCTCTGGCAAATCCAGCTTTCTATGTCAAAACTAGGGTCAAAGGTCAAATTTGTAATTTTTTTTGATAATTTTTAATTAAATAATGAAAATTGTTTGCAAGTTCAAGCATACACCTTTAGTAAGGTTAATGTTTCTTTAAAAAAAACTAAATTACCCACTTAGCCTTTTTTGACCTTGATTGAGGTCAATTTCCTCAAAATGGGTAATTTCTAAAATTTTCTTCGATTTATTGGCCAATATTCATTATATCCACGAACTTACTCATAAATACGTTAAAATGAATAGTTATTATTGTTATCACATTGTTTGCACGGTATTCATTCAAAATGGCGGTCAAAGGTCAATAGGTAAGTATCGTCAAATTAGGTCTAGTAACTAAAATATTACTTGTGGGTACTCTTAAGACGCAGAATTTTAACTGCAATTACAATAACGAATAATTACATTATGTTGTAATCGTAAAAGAATGTAATTATCATATTACTTATAAACTACTTAAGATTGTTACTGAATTTCTAATTAATGTCCTCTGACATCAGGGTATTCTTGAATGGGTGTGCAACTGCAACAGAATACATGTTTAGAAAAGAGCATGACCATGCTCAGATACGTGATATGATAGTATGATATGATATCTGTCCTAGCAGTCACTGTCTAGTCGTCAAATTAATCAAAATTGAAGTCGTCAGATTAATCACCTTCTGATTCACTGGAATTCTCATGCTGGGTACCGATATTTGGACAGTCCTTCAGCTTACAAGCGTGGGTACACTTCAGCTGATTGGCCAAACACTTATAGGTCGGCATCTTGCAAACACGGAAACAGTTACAGGCTAAGAGATCCATAACGGTCAATAGTACTGGAGCTCCAACCATCAACTCGTTGCTCAGATCTCCTTCTGCCGTGGTTATCCATCCATAGCCACGAGAACATCAGGGTTGGCTTCCAAGCAACGTATCTATATTGTAGATCATGTTTGGTTGATAGCTCGCAGTCGCAGGATATGAAGCAGTAAGCAATCGTTACAAGATGGTAGCTGATTAGACTTGATATCATCACACTTACTTCTAAAAAGCTCTTAGCGCAGCCATGGTTGACGCATGACAAGAGTCGTGGTCAAAGATCAGAGTTTACAGACAAACTCTTCGAGTTTTTTTGATGACATCGTTCACACAGAAATGCGGGTTTTTCTCATGATATTCAAAGTTCTCTTTTTCCCTTTACCACTGATTGAGCTCACTCAGGTTGTAACTCACAGTCGTCCCCTACACCTAGATGCGCCCGTTGTTAACAAGGTAACAGTTTCATGCATGTTATTTCCCATATAGAAAACATATCCATAGCAACCTTGGGTGCCCCTAGGTGAAATGGCCGACTATGACTTCCAACCTTTGTCACAACCAGTGCATGGAGGTCAGGAAGGGTATTACATACTTCGAATCTCAACGAACTCGCTAGTTGTTACACATCTTCGAAGTATGTTTGATTTTTGGTAGTCAAGCGTCAAACAGCTGCGCGTCGAGCTATTTAAAAGTAAATGTGATGATATCAAGTCTAATCAGCTACCACCTTGAAACGATTGTCTACTGCTTCATATCCTGCGGCTGCGTGCTAACTACCAAACAGCGGTATGGATACGTTGTTTGGACGGTAACCCTGATGTTCCTGATTGATGCGGCTATGGATGGAAAACCACGGCAATAGGAGATCTGGGCTATGAGTGGCCGGTTGAAACTCTAGCACCTTTGGCCGTTATGGATCTTCTAGTCTGTAATTGTTTCCGTGTTTGCAAGATGCCGACATGTGAGTGTTTGGCCAATCAATAGAAGGGTACCCACGCTTGTAAGCTGAAGGATTGTACAAATACCAGTACCAGTACCAGTAGCCAGCATGAGAATTCCAGTGAGTCAGAAGGTGATTAATCTCACCACTTGGACAGTGTCTGCTAAGGTAGATATAACAAAATACTAGTATCATACCACGTATCTGAACATAGTCCAGCTATTTTCTAAAACCGTATTTTGTTACAGTAGCACACCAATTCAAGAATGTCCTGATTTCTGAAGACATTTAATAAAAATTAAGTAATAAACTTAAATAGGTTATAAGTTATATGCCAATTACATTCTCTTACGATTAAGACATAATATTATTATTCGTTATAGCAATTGCAATTAATATTCTACGTCTTTAAAGTACCCACAAGTAATATTTTAGTTGCTAGACCTAGTTTGACGATACTTACCTATTGACCTTTGACCGCCATTTAAAAAAAATACCATGCAAGCAATGTGATAACAATAAGAACTATTCATTTTAACGTATTTATGAGTAAGTACGTTGATATAATGAATATTGGCCAATAAAACGAAGAAGATTTTAGAAATTACCCATTTTGAGGAAATTGACTCCAATCAAGGTCAAAAAAGGTTAAGTAGGTAATTTAATTTTTTTTTTATGAATATATTACATTAACCTTACTAAATTGAATGTTTAAACTTGCAAACATTTTTTATCATTTAATTAAAAATTATAAAAAAAAATACAAATTTAAACTTTGACCCTGGTTTTGGCATAGAAAGCTGGATTTGCCAGAGGTATATCATGGTTTTTTGAAAAGAACTCGTCTCAAGCTTTCATTTGATATATGTCATCCTTTGACCCAAATTTTATACCGACCAGGCCCTTTTCGAGCGTTATGCAAAGGACTATCACACTAATTACAATGACAAATAACAAAATTCTCCCAGAAAGTTAAATCAACACGATTTCTGCGCGTAATAATTAATAATAATTGTTAATTAGCAGCCAACTGAAGCGTGATCAAGACCAACTTAGCCCTGATCAAGGTTGATCAGGCTTTGATTAACACATTTTGGCCAAATCATGACGAAATTCCTATGTTGGTGTGCTGAGTACACTTGTCACGTAATTATTAATTATTAATGTTAATTAGCAGCCAACTGAAGCGTGATCAAGACCAACTTAGCCCTGATCAAGGTTGATCAGGCTGTGATTAACACATTTTGGCCAAATCATGACGAAATTCCTATGTTGGTGTGCTGAGTACACTTGGCACGTAATTATTAATTATTAATGTTAATTAGCAGCCAACTGAAGCGTGATCCAAACCAACTTAGCCCTGATCAAGGTTGATCAGGCTGTGATTAATACATTTTGGCCAAATCATGACGAAATTCCTATGTTGGTGTGCTGAGTACATTTGGCACGTAATTATTAATTATTAATGCTAATTAGCAGCCTACTGAAGCGTGATCAAGACCAACTTAGCTTTGATCAAGGTTGATCAGGCTATGATTAACACATTTTGGCCAAATCATGACGAAATTCCTATGTTGGTGTGCTGAGTACATTTGGCACGTAATTATTAATTATTATTGTTAATTAGCAGCCAACTGAAGCGTGATCAAGACCAACTTAGCCCTGATCAAGGTTGATCAGGCTGTGATTAACACATTTTGGCCAAATCATGACGAAATTCCTATGTTGGTCTGCTGAGTACATTTAGCAAGTAATTATTAATTATTAATGTTAATTAGCAGCCAACTGAAGCGTGATCAAGACCAACTTAGCCCTGATCATGGTTGATCAGGCTGTGATCAACACATTTTGGCCAAATCATGACGAAATTCCTATGTTGGTCTGCTGAGTACATTTAGCAAGTAATTATTAATTATTAATGTTAATAAGCAGCCAACTGAAGCGTGATCGAGACCAACTTAGCCCTGATCAAGGTTGATCAGGCTGTGATTAACACATTTTGGCCAAATCATGACGAAATTCCTATGTTGGTCTGCTGAGTACATTTTGCAGGTAATTATTAATTATTAATGTTAATTAGCAGCTTACTGAAGCGTGATCAAGACCAACGTAGCCCTGATCAAGGTTGATCAGGCTGTGATTAACACATGTTGGCTAAATCATGACGAAATTCCTATGTTGGTGTGCTGAGTACACTTGGCACGTAATTATTAATTATTAATGTTAATAAGCAGCTAACTGAAGCGTGAACAAGACCAACTTAGCCCTGATCAAGGTTGATCAGGCTGTGATTAACACATTTTGGCCAAATCATGACGAAATTCCTATGTTGGTGTGCTGAGTACATTTGGCACGTAATTATTAATTATTATTGTTAATTAGCAGCCTACTGAAGCGTGATCAAGACCAACTTCGCCCTGATCGAGGTTGATCAGGCTGTGATTAACACATTTTGGCCAAATCATGACGAAATTCCTATGTTGGTGTGCTGAGTACATTTGGCACGTAATTATTAATTATGAATGTTAATTAGCAGCTAACTGAAGCGTGAACAAGACCAACTTAGCCCTGATCAAGGTTGATCAGGCTGTGATTAACACATTTTGGCCAAATCATGACGAAATTCCTATGTTGGTCTGCTGAGTACATTTTGCAGGTAATTATTAATAATTAATGTTGATTAGCAGCTTACTGAAGCGTGATCAAGACCAACTTAGCCCTGATCAAGGTTGATCAGACTGTGATTAACACATGTTGGCTAAATTATGACGAAATTCCTATGTTGGTGTGCTGAGTACACTTGGCACGTAATTATTAATTATTAATGCTAATAAGCAGCTTACTGAAGCGTGAACAAGAACAACTTAGCCCTGATCAAGGTTGATCAGGCTGTGATTAACACATTTTGGCCAAATCATGACGAAATTCCTATGTTGGTGTGCTGAGTACATTAGGCACGTAATTATTAATTATTAATATTAATTAGCAGCCAACTGAAGCGTGATCAAGACCAACTTAGCCCTGATCATGGTTGATCAGGCTGTGATTAACACATTTTGGCCAAATCATGACGAAATTCCTATGTTGGTGTGCTAAATACATTAGGCACGTAATTATTCATTATTAATGTAAATTAGCAGCCTACTGAAGCGTGATCAAGACCAACTTAGCCCTGATCAAGGTTGATCAGGCTGTGATTAACACATTTTGGCCAAATCATGACGAAATTCCTATGTTGGTGTGCTGAGTACATTAGGCACGTAATTATTAATTATTAATGTTAATTAGCAGCCTACTGAAGCGTGATCAAGACCAACTTCGCCCTGATCAAGGTTGATCAGGCTGTGATTAACACATTTTGGCCAAATCATGACGAAATTCCTATGTTGGTGTGCTGAGTACATTTGGCACGTAATTATTAATTATTAATGTTAATAAGCAGCCTACTGAAGCGTGATCAAGACCAACTTAGCCCTGATCAAGGTTGATCAGGCTGTGATTAACATATTTTGGCCAAATCATGACGAAATTCTTATGTTGGTGTGCTGAGTACATTTGGCACGTAATTATTAATTATTAATGTTAATTAGCAGCCTACTGAAGCGTGATCAAGACCAACTTAGCCCTGATCAAGGTTGATCAGGCTGTGATTAACATATTTTGGCCAAATTATGACGAAATTCCTATGTTGGTGTGCTGAGTACACTTGGCACGTAATTATTAATTATTAATGTTAATTAGCAGCTAACTGAAGCGTGAACAAGACCAACTTAGCCGTGATCAAGGTTGATCAGGCTGTGATTAACACATTTTGGCCAAATCATGACGAAATTCCTATGTTGGTGTGCTGAGTACATTAGGCACGTAATTATTAATTATTAATATTAATTAGCAGCCAACTGAAGCGTGATCAAGACCACCTTAGCCCTGATCATGGTTGATCAGGCTGTGATTAACACATTTTGGCCAAATCATGACGAAATTCCTATGTTGGTGTGCTGAGTACATTTAGCAAGTAATTATTAATTACTAATGTTAATTAGCAGCCAACTGAAGCGTGATCGAGACCAACTTAGCCCTGATCAAGGTTGATCAGGCTGTGATTAACACATTTTGGCCAAATCATGACGAAATTCCTATGTTGGTCTGCTGAGTACATTTTGCAGGTAATTATTAATAATTAATGTTGATTAGCAGCTTACTGAAGCGTGATCAAGACCAACTTAGCCCTGATCAAGGTTGATCAGGCTGTGATTAACACGTGTTGGCTAAATTATGACGAAATTCCTATGTTGGTGTGCTGAGTACACTTGGCACGTAATTATTAATTATTAATGTTAATTAGCAGCTAACTGAAGCGTGAACAAGACCAACTTAGCCCTGATCAAGGTTGATCAGGCTGTGATTAACACATTTTGGCCAAATCTTGACGAAATTCCTATGTTGGTGTGCTGAGTACATTAGGCACGTAATTATTAATTATTAATATTAATTAGCAGCCAACTGAAGCGTGATCAAGACCAACTTAGCCCTGATCATGGTTGATCAGGCTGTGATTAACACATTTTGGCCAAATCATGACGAAATTCCTATGTTGGTGTGCTAAATACATTAGGCACGTAATTATTAAATATTAATGTTAATTAGCAGCCTACTGAAGCGTGATCAAGACCAACTTAGCCCTGATCAAGGTTGATCAGGCTGTGATTAACACATTTTGGCCAAATCATGACGAAATTCCTATGTTGGTGTGCTGAGTACATTAGGCACGTAATTATTAATTATTAATGTTAATTAGCAGCCTACTGAAGCGTGATCAAGACCAACTTCGCCCTGATCAAGGTTGATCAGGCTGTGATTAACACATTTTGGCCAAATCATGACGAAATTCCTATGTTGGTGTGCTGAGTACATTTGGCACGTAATTATTAATTATTAATGTTAATTAGCAGCCTACTGAAGCGTGATCAAGACCAACTTAGCCCTGATCAAGGTTGATCAGGCTGTGATTAACATATTTTGGCCAAATCATGACGAAATTCTTATGTTGGTGTGCTGAGTACATTTGGCACGTAATTATTAATTATTAATGTTAATTAGCAGCCTACTGAAGCGTGATCAAGACCAACTTAGCCCTGATCAAGGTTGATCAGGCTGTGATTAACATATTTTGGCCAAATCATGACGAAATTCTTATGTTGGTGTGCTGAGTACATTTGGCACGTAAATATTAATTATTAATGTTAATTAGCAGCCTACCGAAGCGTGATCAAGACCAACTTAGCCCTGATCAAGGTTGATCAGGCTGTGATTAACACATTTTGGCCAAATCATGATGAAATTCCTATGTTGGTGTGCTGCGTTCATTTGTCACACCAGTTATTATTAATATTAATGCGTTAATTAAAGGTGATCAATGGATGTTACATGGTGATCATTGGTGATCAGACCGTGATCATCCAGATGGCATATACACCGATCCGGTCTGAGCTAAGTGGTGTGCTAGTATTAAGTTATCACACCATGCACCTTAATTGCCATAATTAATGTGTTAATTGTGATCAAACTCTATTAGTCTGGGATCACACGTGATCACACGTGATCAAACTTTTGGCATGGTTTTTG
>CAMDTW010000430.1:0-23002 GCA_945910005.1 Isoperla grammatica | reverse complement strand
CAACGTTTCGTTTGGCGGCCATCGCACTTCTACGCTCGGGAGAACATAAAATACCCTTTGTTTTTTTATTTCGACCTCTGCCCAGTTTAGCGCTTGTATCATCAATAGCCGGGTGAATGCCATCATTCCTCGCCAAGTGCCGCTTACACACGGGACACCGCCTTGCTGCCATGGCCAGGCAGCGCCTTCTTGCCTCCATACCCGCGTGACGTCATACCTCGCACACACCGCCTTGCTGCCATGGCCAGGCAGCGCCTTGTTGCCTCCATACCCGCGTGACGTCATACCTCGCACACACCGCCTTGCTGCCATGGCCAGGCAGCGCCTTCTTGCCTCCATACCCGCGTGACGTCATACCTCGCACACACCGCCTTGCTGCCATGGCCAGGCAGCGCCTTCTTGCCTCCATACCCGCGTGACGTCATACCTCGCACACACCGCCTTGCTGCCATGGCCAGGCAGCGCCTTCTTGCCTCCATGCATCTCGAGGTCGGGGATTCCCGCGTGACGTCATAATACCTCGCACTCTCGCTACAGTCCAGGTTATGCAACGCTCAAATACTAAATGTATCTGTTGGTTAGCAGTTTTACGACCCTGCAAAATACCTGATCCATGTTCCGGCTACATAATAATTATATTAATCCCCTGATCTGGAGTCCAATTTTCGAGCGGTCGTATTCATTATTCTCTATACCTTTTGACCATTTTTGTTTATATTGTTACTTGTAACCTCTCTGGCATAAGAGGTAGTCACCATTTCTGTCGTTTACCGGAGAGTTAACAGTTTTCTCTTATAGCCACGTAACCTCCAGTGCTGATGCAGCCCTTGGAGCAGTTATAAGATGCAGCCCCGTGCCGGCGTAATGGAGGGGTGAGATGTAGACTAGTGGGCCGACGAGGGGTGAGTTAAGGGGGTCCTACTGCGAACTAGGTCGCCGCTACCATTTATCTCGCGTTATTAAAACATGGCGGCGGCATTAAGAGTGCTCGGCACAGGAAGTTATGCGGATCTGACGTTCCTTGTTTGAAACGACATTTGTAATGATGTGGTGCCGGGCCTGGCGTTGTCAGACCGTCTTCACAGTACGGTGCATAGTTTATTGCTTCTCGGTGGAATTGTCTGATTTACCCAGTCGAAGCGCAAGTCATACATATTCTATTCTGGTTACTAAAGCCTTAGTCAACCCACCTATCGGTTCAGAATGTTCATTTTCACCCCTTTTTAAGATGCGATTGATTCTCCCAAAACCCCAATGAATCCATTTGTATTTATTTTTTATTGCAGACACTTTTCTAACTATAGTTGTAGCAAGATAGTAAATAATTATCTATATTTTTTTCGATCCGAATTCACCAAACTGACAACGTTTTCTTTTAGGTGTTCCACAAGGTGCTGAAGCCTGATTCCTATAAACATGCCCGGGCATTCCTTGCCGACTAGTCCCACTCCCCTACCAGGCTCAAGACGGTAATGTCAGCCCCCTGTCAGCCCCCTGTCCTTATTGAATAGAGACAAGAAAAATGAACAATGTTATTCCTTCACCATAGCAGCCAAGTGGCAAGCTGCACATTGGAGCACTCAGCATTACATCACGACATCACTCTTGTCTCGCGGGGGGGTGAGGGGGGTAGGGGGTGACGCCGATAAATGAAACCTGTGTTGACAGGAGGGGGTGGAGGATTGATGATATTGGCTGCCTCGCCAGACGTTAGCAGATTAGTACTTCTTGATTGGTGTGTTCAGAAGTTATGTCAGTCGGTAACTCGCTTCGGCCCGCTGAGTCTATTACGATGAGAAAATAGTTGGAGGTTTATCTTAAAAAAAAAAAAAAAGAAAAAAGAATTGTATGCATGTAAGTTGGACAGTTAGCAACCACACACTACGCTATAGTGGCCACGAGTCAACAAGCCGCGCTTATAACATCGCATCGGAATCAGGACGATGTTTTCACTCAGGTATGACGTAATAACGAGCCAATCCCGGCATGACGCAATGCTATGACGTAGCCTAGCTCTCTCACACATACACAGTGCGCGATGCTGCGCTATTGTCTGCCATCTTTATGGGCGCGCTTTGTCTCCGCCGCACGGCTTACACATAACTTGGCATCGCACAAGGGTTGTTATATTTTGTAAAATGTGGCCTGCTTTTCTAAAGCATGACATTTGCATAATATCGCGCGCCTACTGCGAATAGCTTGTTTTCGGAAACATTGTTTCGTACAATAAAGAACTATTATCTAATTAATAAGTTTGGATGAAACAAAGCTTAATGTTATGAAGAAAGGAAATTGTGTCTACCGAGGAATTTCTATTGTTTGGTTTTTTTGGAAATGTGAGAATAATAAAACTGAAAAGAAAAAGTGAAAAGCTATAAAACTTTAAGTTCTATTCACACAATCCTGTATTTATTCGACAACTCTTATGGTAAACAGGAAAGGGTTATACAATGTCTAAACGCGCGACATTTTTTTGTTTAAGTTTACTTTTAGTTTGTTTTAGTTGTTTGACTTTGGAGCCGTCGCAGCAACGAGCCGCATAATAAATACTATGATGTTCCCCACTGATCAACAGCTCTTCTAACTAAGTGGGTTGACAAATTGAAATGTATTTATTTTAATGTTTCGTGTGTTCCCGTAATCACAAACATTTAGATTTTAGAAAGCTTCAATATTATAACCCTAATTTCGACATAACGTTGTGACGTATGCTGGAATGGGGGGAAGAGGGGTGGGGGTATTAGCCCCCCTCCTGCCAACCATAATCATCTAGATGTATAATATATTGGTGAAACCAGTAATCGTATTCGTCGCTTGTTTATTGTGCAGAAAACCAATTACCAATACTAAAACAATCTGTTAAGATTATACAATTCAGGAAACCATGTGTACATCTCAAAAACCCTTACAACCACATTAAAGAAACGTCTTTATATTTCGCCTGCATCGCTGTTGTGGGGAGATCACCCCCCTCCCCCTCGCAATATGTCCCTGGCTACGCCCGCCACTGGTTGTACCGAGCCTGTGTTGAAGTCAGCGACTTGACTGGACCGAAGCGTCATCGGGTCCGACCTAGATGTTGTTGCTACAACGTTGATCAACGTCTTGGCAGCCTCTCAGCTTTCCGTGCGCGGAACAATCCAATTTACATTTCTTTTTCGCCCCCACAAGAAGTTGTTCCATATCCACCCCTCGTCCTTCATCGCCGCCGCGCTTAATGCGACGTGAGTGATCGCGCAGACTTACCCGACGGAATATCGCTACTCAAGGTGTCGACTGTGATAGCGAGCTGGAGTCATATCTACAAATAAAATAACATAAATAAATTTGTATTTATAGAGTATATACCCACTCAGTAACAAGACTGATTTTCAGTGGGGGACTTTAATTTAAAGCGACTAAACAAGCTCTGTAGGCTCCGAACACCATCAACGAGTGAGCGACAACCAATCAAAGATCTATATTTCAAATATGAAACACATGAATCAGTGATTGGACAGTGCAAACACCTGCGGACAAATGCCAGAATCAACGAGACCGATTCAGAACAACTTTGAATGTATTGAGTGGTTCGTTGCTAGGATGGCTCCAAAGTCACCGTGTACTTATTGCTAAGACAAGAAGTGATGGAATTGAATCCATATTAGAAGTTATGAAACTTTTATCTGCAGCGGGATACAGCTGGGGTTGTTGCACTGTCGAGGCATATTTGTCGCATGTAAATGTGTGTTAAGAAATCATGAGTGGAAGGGTTTATGATCGGATTCACCGAGCGTTTAGCCTCAAGATTAGCCGTTAATAAAGGATTTGCTTCAAAGAAGATGGCGTCTGCTTGAAGATATACGCATTTCGTATCTAATGTTTGATGAAACCGTACTAACTAATCTGAGATTTTCAAAGTTTGGTGTAATCGAACCTTATATACAGTTTACAGGGAATGCACCTGTATATTATTATTGTTTTTAGTATGGAATGAATAGATAGGGGAAGTAAAGTATTGATATTATTTGTAATGTCAACTTTGGTATTATTTAAGGACCACCAATCTTGTTTCAAGTGGTAATAATTTTATATATTCCACCTTTCCTTAGAATTTTGTTTCCTTGGTGGAGGCGCCGGGTTCAAACTTAAAAACACTTTTTATTGGAAAATCAGGGTAAACCATGAGGGAATAACTTGATATTTACCTACTCATAAGGCGAGGGAATCTAGTTGTTCACTTGTTACACTAGACCGCGGCCATCTTGCACGGCCTCTGTAAAGCAGTGCTTGACAGGACGTATAGTGCCGCAGTGTTGTGCTGGCCCGGGTAGTGTAAGCAGTGCTTGTAGTGGTGCAGTGTAGTGCTGGCCTGGGTAGTGTTAGCAGTGTAAGCAGTGCTTGTAGTGCTGCCCGGGTACTGTAAGCAGTGCTTGTAGTGCTGCAGTGTGGTCCTGGTGTAGTCCTGGATAGTGTTAGCAGTGCTTGTAGTGCTGCAGTGTGGTCCTGGTGTAGTCCTGGATAGTGTTAGCAGTGCTTGTAGTGCCGCAGTGTGGTCCTGGTGTAGTCCTGGATAGTGTTAGCAGTGCTTGTAGTGCCGCAGTGTGGTCCTGGTGTAGTCCTGGATAGTGTTAGCAGTGCTTGTAGTGCCGCAGTGTGGTCCTGGTGTAGTCCTGGATAGTGTTAGCAGTGCTTGTAGTGCTGCAGTGTGGTCCTGGTGTAGTCCTGGATAGTGTTAGCAGTGCTTGTAGTGCCGCAGTGTGGTCCTGGTGTAGTCCTGGATAGTGTTAGCAGTGCTTGTAGTGCTGCAGTGTGGTCCTGGTGTAGTCCTGGATAGTGTTAGCAGTGCTTGTAGTGCTGCAGTGTGGTCCTGGTGTAGTCCTGGATAGTGTTAGCAGTGCTTGTAGTGCCGCAGTGTGGTCCTGGTGTAGTCCTGGATAGTGTTAGCAGTGCTTGTAGTGCCGCAGTGTGGTCCTGGTGTAGTCCTGGATAGTGTTAGCAGTGCTTGTAGTGCCGCAGTGTGGTCCTGGTGTAGTCCTGGATAGTGTTAGCAGTGCTTGTAGTGCCGCAGTGTGGTCCTGGTGTAGTCCTGGATAGTGTTAGCAGTGCTTGTAGTGCCGCAGTGTGGTCCTGGTGTAGTCCTGGATAGTGTTAGCAGTGCTTGTAGTGCCGCAGTGTGGTCCTGGTGTAGTCCTGGATAGTGTTAGCAGTGCTTGTAGTGCCGCAGTGTGGTCCTGGTGTAGTCCTGGATAGTGTTAGCAGTGCTTGTAGTGCTGCAGTGTGGTCCTGGTGTAGTCCTGGATAGTGTTAGCAGTGCTTGTAGTGCCGCAGTGTGGTCCTGGTGTAGTCCTGGATAGTGTTAGCAGTGCTTGTAGTGCCGCAGTGTGGTCCTGGTGTAGTCCTGGATAGTGTTAGCAGTGCTTGTAGTGCTGCAGTGTGGTCCTGGTGTAGTCCTGGATAGTGTTAGCAGTGCTTGTAGTGCTGCAGTGTGGTCCTGGTGTAGTCCTGGATAGTGTTAGCAGTGCTTGTAGTGCCGCAGTGTGGTCCTGGTGTAGTCCTGGATAGTGTTAGCAGTGCTTGTAGTGCCGCAGTGTGGTCCTGGTGTAGTCCTGGATAGTGTTAGCAGTGCTTGTAGTGCCGCAGTGTGGTCCTGGTGTAGTCCTGGATAGTGTTAGCAGTGCTTGTAGTGCCGCAGTGTGGTCCTGGTGTAGTCCTGGATAGTGTTAGCAGTGCTTGTAGTGCCGCAGTGTGGTCCTGGTGTAGTCCTGGATAGTGTTAGCAGTGCTTGTAGTGCTGCAGTGTGGTCCTGGTGTAGTCCTGGATAGTGTTAGCAGTGCTTGTAGTGCTGCAGTGTGGTCCTGGTGTAGTCCTGGATAGTGTTAGCAGTGCTTGTAGTGCTGCAGTGTGGTCCTGGTGTAGTCCTGGATAGTGTTAGCAGTGCTTGTAGTGCCGCAGTGTGGTCCTGGTGTAGTCCTGGATAGTGTTAGCAGTGCTTGTAGTGCCGCAGTGTGGTCCTGGTGTAGTCCTGGATAGTGTTAGCAGTGCTTGTAGTGCCGCAGTGTGGTCCTGGTGTAGTCCTGGATAGTGTTAGCAGTGCTTGTAGTGCTGCAGTGTGGTCCTGGTGTAGTCCTGGATAGTGTTAGCAGTGCTTGTAGTGCCGCAGTGTGGTCCTGGTGTAGTCCTGGATAGTGTTAGCAGTGCTTGTAGTGCCGCAGTGTGGTCCTGGTGTAGTCCTGGATAGTGTTAGCAGTGCTTGTAGTGCTGCAGTGTGGTCCTGGTGTAGTCCTGGATAGTGTTAGCAGTGCTTGTAGTGCTGCAGTGTGGTCCTGGTGTAGTCCTGGATAGTGTTAGCAGTGCTTGTAGTGCCGCAGTGTGGTCCTGGTGTAGTCCTGGATAGTGTTAGCAGTGCTTGTAGTGCCGCAGTGTGGTCCTGGTGTAGTCCTGGATAGTGTTAGCAGTGCTTGTAGTGCCGCAGTGTGGTCCTGGTGTAGTCCTGGATAGTGTTAGCAGTGCTTGTAGTGCCGCAGTGTGGTCCTGGTGTAGTCCTGGATAGTGTTAGCAGTGCTTGTAGTGCCGCAGTGTGGTCCTGGTGTAGTCCTGGATAGTGTTAGCAGTGCTTGTAGTGCTGCAGTGTGGTCCTGGTGTAGTCCTGGATAGTGTTAGCAGTGCTTGTAGTGCTGCAGTGTGGTCCTGGTGTAGTCCTGGATAGTGTTAGCAGTGCTTGTAGTGCTGCAGTGTGGTCCTGGTGTAGTCCTGGATAGTGTTAGCAGTGCTTGTAGTGCCGCAGTGTGGTCCTGGTGTAGTCCTGGATAGTGTTAGCAGTGCTTGTAGTGCCGCAGTGTGGTCCTGGTGTAGTCCTGGATAGTGTTAGCAGTGCTTGTAGTGCCGCAGTGTGGTCCTGGTGTAGTCCTGGATAGTGTTAGCAGTGCTTGTAGTGCTGCAGTGTGGTCCTGGTGTAGTCCTGGATAGTGTTAGCAGTGCTTGTAGTGCCGCAGTGTGGTCCTGGTGTAGTCCTGGATAGTGTTAGCAGTGCTTGTAGTGCCGCAGTGTGGTCCTGGTGTAGTCCTGGATAGTGTTAGCAGTGCTTGTAGTGCTGCAGTGTGGTCCTGGTGTAGTCCTGGATAGTGTTAGCAGTGCTTGTAGTGCCGCAGTGTGGTCCTGGTGTAGTCCTGGATAGTGTTAGCAGTGCTTGTAGTGCCGCAGTGTGGTCCTGGTGTAGTCCTGGATAGTGTTAGCAGTGCTTGTAGTGCTGCAGTGTGGTCCTGGTGTAGTCCTGGATAGTGTTAGCAGTGCTTGTAGTGCCGCAGTGTGGTCCTGGTGTAGTCCTGGATAGTGTTAGCAGTGCTTGTAGTGCCGCAGTGTGGTCCTGGTGTAGTCCTGGATAGTGTTAGCAGTGCTTGTAGTGCCGCAGTGTGGTCCTGGTGTAGTCCTGGATAGTGTTAGCAGTGCTTGTAGTGCCGCAGTGTGGTCCTGGTGTAGTCCTGGATAGTGTTAGCAGTGCTTGTAGTGCTGCAGTGTGGTCCTGGTGTAGTCCTGGATAGTGTTAGCAGTGCTTGTAGTGCCGCAGTGTGGTCCTGGTGTAGTCCTGGATAGTGTTAGCAGTGCTTGTAGTGCTGCAGTGTGGTCCTGGTGTAGTCCTGGATAGTGTTAGCAGTGCTTGTAGTGCTGCAGTGTGGTCCTGGTGTAGTCCTGGATAGTGTTAGCAGTGCTTGTAGTGCCGCAGTGTGGTCCTGGTGTAGTCCTGGATAGTGTTAGCAGTGCTTGTAGTGCCGCAGTGTGGTCCTGGTGTAGTCCTGGATAGTGTTAGCAGTGCTTGTAGTGCCGCAGTGTGGTCCTGGTGTAGTCCTGGATAGTGTTAGCAGTGCTTGTAGTGCCGCAGTGTGGTCCTGGTGTAGTCCTGGATAGTGTTAGCAGTGCTTGTAGTGCTGCAGTGTGGTCCTGGTGTAGTCCTGGATAGTGTTAGCAGTGCTTGTAGTGCCGCAGTGTGGTCCTGGTGTAGTCCTGGATAGTGTTAGCAGTGCTTGTAGTGCTGCAGTGTGGTCCTGGTGTAGTCCTGGATAGTGTTAGCAGTGCTTGTAGTGCTGCAGTGTGGTCCTGGTGTAGTCCTGGATAGTGTTAGCAGTGCTTGTAGTGCCGCAGTGTGGTCCTGGTGTAGTCCTGGATAGTGTTAGCAGTGCTTGTAGTGCCGCAGTGTGGTCCTGGTGTAGTCCTGGATAGTGTTAGCAGTGCTTGTAGTGCCGCAGTGTGGTCCTGGTGTAGTCCTGGATAGTGTTAGCAGTGCTTGTAGTGCTGCAGTGTGGTCCTGGTGTAGTCCTGGATAGTGTTAGCAGTGCTTGTAGTGCCGCAGTGTGGTCCTGGTGTAGTCCTGGATAGTGTTAGCAGTGCTTGTAGTGCCGCAGTGTGGTCCTGGTGTAGTCCTGGATAGTGTTAGCAGTGCTTGTAGTGCTGCAGTGTGGTCCTGGTGTAGTCCTGGATAGTGTTAGCAGTGCTTGTAGTGCCGCAGTGTGGTCCTGGTGTAGTCCTGGATAGTGTTAGCAGTGCTTGTAGTGCCGCAGTGTGGTCCTGGTGTAGTCCTGGATAGTGTTAGCAGTGCTTGTAGTGCTGCAGTGTGGTCCTGGTGTAGTCCTGGATAGTGTTAGCAGTGCTTGTAGTGCCGCAGTGTGGTCCTGGTGTAGTCCTGGATAGTGTTAGCAGTGCTTGTAGTGCTGCAGTGTGGTCCTGGTGTAGTCCTGGATAGTGTTAGCAGTGCTTGTAGTGCCGCAGTGTGGTCCTGGTGTAGTCCTGGATAGTGTTAGCAGTGCTTGTAGTGCCGCAGTGTGGTCCTGGTGTAGTCCTGGATAGTGTTAGCAGTGCTTGTAGTGCCGCAGTGTGGTCCTGGTGTAGTCCTGGATAGTGTTAGCAGTGCTTGTAGTGCCGCAGTGTGGTCCTGGTGTAGTCCTGGATAGTGTTAGCAGTGCTTGTAGTGCCGCAGTGTGGTCCTGGTGTAGTCCTGGATAGTGTTAGCAGTGCTTGTAGTGCTGCAGTGTGGTCCTGGTGTAGTCCTGGATAGTGTTAGCAGTGCTTGTAGTGCCGCAGTGTGGTCCTGGTGTAGTCCTGGATAGTGTTAGCAGTGCTTGTAGTGCCGCAGTGTGGTCCTGGTGTAGTCCTGGATAGTGTTAGCAGTGCTTGTAGTGCCGCAGTGTGGTCCTGGTGTAGTCCTGGATAGTGTTAGCAGTGCTTGTAGTGCTGCAGTGTGGTCCTGGTGTAGTCCTGGATAGTGTTAGCAGTGCTTGTAGTGCTGCAGTGTGGTCCTGGTGTAGTCCTGGATAGTGTTAGCAGTGCTTGTAGTGCCGCAGTGTGGTCCTGGTGTAGTCCTGGATAGTGTTAGCAGTGCTTGTAGTGCCGCAGTGTGGTCCTGGTGTAGTCCTGGATAGTGTTAGCAGTGCTTGTAGTGCTGCAGTGTGGTCCTGGTGTAGTCCTGGATAGTGTTAGCAGTGCTTGTAGTGCTGCAGTGTGGTCCTGGTGTAGTCCTGGATAGTGTTAGCAGTGCTTGTAGTGCTGCAGTGTGGTCCTGGTGTAGTCCTGGATAGTGTTAGCAGTGCTTGTAGTGCCGCAGTGTGGTCCTGGTGTAGTCCTGGATAGTGTTAGCAGTGCTTGTAGTGCCGCAGTGTGGTCCTGGTGTAGTCCTGGATAGTGTTAGCAGTGCTTGTAGTGCCGCAGTGTGGTCCTGGTGTAGTCCTGGATAGTGTTAGCAGTGCTTGTAGTGCCGCAGTGTGGTCCTGGTGTAGTCCTGGATAGTGTTAGCAGTGCTTGTAGTGCCGCAGTGTGGTCCTGGTGTAGTCCTGGATAGTGTTAGCAGTGCTTGTAGTGCCGCAGTGTGGTCCTGGTGTAGTCCTGGATAGTGTTAGCAGTGCTTGTAGTGCTGCAGTGTGGTCCTGGTGTAGTCCTGGATAGTGTTAGCAGTGCTTGTAGTGCCGCAGTGTGGTCCTGGTGTAGTCCTGGATAGTGTTAGCAGTGCTTGTAGTGCCGCAGTGTGGTCCTGGTGTAGTCCTGGATAGTGTTAGCAGTGCTTGTAGTGCCGCAGTGTGGTCCTGGTGTAGTCCTGGATAGTGTTAGCAGTGCTTGTAGTGCCGCAGTGTGGTCCTGGTGTAGTCCTGGATAGTGTTAGCAGTGCTTGTAGTGCCGCAGTGTGGTCCTGGTGTAGTCCTGGATAGTGTTAGCAGTGCTTGTAGTGCCGCAGTGTGGTCCTGGTGTAGTCCTGGATAGTGTTAGCAGTGCTTGTAGTGCCGCAGTGTGGTCCTGGTGTAGTCCTGGATAGTGTTAGCAGTGCTTGTAGTGCCGCAGTGTGGTCCTGGTGTAGTCCTGGATAGTGTTAGCAGTGCTTGTAGTGCCGCAGTGTGGTCCTGGTGTAGTCCTGGATAGTGTTAGCAGTGCTTGTAGTGCTGCAGTGTGGTCCTGGTGTAGTCCTGGATAGTGTTAGCAGTGCTTGTAGTGCTGCAGTGTGGTCCTGGTGTAGTCCTGGATAGTGTTAGCAGTGCTTGTAGTGCCGCAGTGTGGTCCTGGTGTAGTCCTGGATAGTGTTAGCAGTGCTTGTAGTGCTGCAGTGTGGTCCTGGTGTAGTCCTGGATAGTGTTAGCAGTGCTTGTAGTGCCGCAGTGTGGTCCTGGTGTAGTCCTGGATAGTGTTAGCAGTGCTTGTAGTGCCGCAGTGTGGTCCTGGTGTAGTCCTGGATAGTGTTAGCAGTGCTTGTAGTGCTGCAGTGTGGTCCTGGTGTAGTCCTGGATAGTGTTAGCAGTGCTTGTAGTGCTGCAGTGTGGTCCTGGTGTAGTCCTGGATAGTGTTAGCAGTGCTTGTAGTGCTGCAGTGTGGTCCTGGTGTAGTCCTGGATAGTGTTAGCAGTGCTTGTAGTGCCGCAGTGTGGTCCTGGTGTAGTCCTGGATAGTGTTAGCAGTGCTTGTAGTGCCGCAGTGTGGTCCTGGTGTAGTCCTGGATAGTGTTAGCAGTGCTTGTAGTGCCGCAGTGTGGTCCTGGTGTAGTCCTGGATAGTGTTAGCAGTGCTTGTAGTGCCGCAGTGTGGTCCTGGTGTAGTCCTGGATAGTGTTAGCAGTGCTTGTAGTGCCGCAGTGTGGTCCTGGTGTAGTCCTGGATAGTGTTAGCAGTGCTTGTAGTGCCGCAGTGTGGTCCTGGTGTAGTCCTGGATAGTGTTAGCAGTGCTTGTAGTGCCGCAGTGTGGTCCTGGTGTAGTCCTGGATAGTGTTAGCAGTGCTTGTAGTGCTGCAGTGTGGTCCTGGTGTAGTCCTGGATAGTGTTAGCAGTGCTTGTAGTGCCGCAGTGTGGTCCTGGTGTAGTCCTGGATAGTGTTAGCAGTGCTTGTAGTGCCGCAGTGTGGTCCTGGTGTAGTCCTGGATAGTGTTAGCAGTGCTTGTAGTGCCGCAGTGTGGTCCTGGTGTAGTCCTGGATAGTGTTAGCAGTGCTTGTAGTGCTGCAGTGTGGTCCTGGTGTAGTCCTGGATAGTGTTAGCAGTGCTTGTAGTGCTGCAGTGTGGTCCTGGTGTAGTCCTGGATAGTGTTAGCAGTGCTTGTAGTGCCGCAGTGTGGTCCTGGTGTAGTCCTGGATAGTGTTAGCAGTGCTTGTAGTGCCGCAGTGTGGTCCTGGTGTAGTCCTGGATAGTGTTAGCAGTGCTTGTAGTGCCGCAGTGTGGTCCTGGTGTAGTCCTGGATAGTGTTAGCAGTGCTTGTAGTGCTGCAGTGTGGTCCTGGTGTAGTCCTGGATAGTGTTAGCAGTGCTTGTAGTGCTGCAGTGTGGTCCTGGTGTAGTCCTGGATAGTGTTAGCAGTGCTTGTAGTGCCGCAGTGTGGTCCTGGTGTAGTCCTGGATAGTGTTAGCAGTGCTTGTAGTGCCGCAGTGTGGTCCTGGTGTAGTCCTGGATAGTGTTAGCAGTGCTTGTAGTGCCGCAGTGTGGTCCTGGTGTAGTCCTGGATAGTGTTAGCAGTGCTTGTAGTGCCGCAGTGTGGTCCTGGTGTAGTCCTGGATAGTGTTAGCAGTGCTTGTAGTGCTGCAGTGTGGTCCTGGTGTAGTCCTGGATAGTGTTAGCAGTGCTTGTAGTGCTGCAGTGTGGTCCTGGTGTAGTCCTGGATAGTGTTAGCAGTGCTTGTAGTGCCGCAGTGTGGTCCTGGTGTAGTCCTGGATAGTGTTAGCAGTGCTTGTAGTGCTGCAGTGTGGTCCTGGTGTAGTCCTGGATAGTGTTAGCAGTGCTTGTAGTGCCGCAGTGTGGTCCTGGTGTAGTCCTGGATAGTGTTAGCAGTGCTTGTAGTGCCGCAGTGTGGTCCTGGTGTAGTCCTGGATAGTGTTAGCAGTGCTTGTAGTGCTGCAGTGTGGTCCTGGTGTAGTCCTGGATAGTGTTAGCAGTGCTTGTAGTGCTGCAGTGTGGTCCTGGTGTAGTCCTGGATAGTGTTAGCAGTGCTTGTAGTGCCGCAGTGTGGTCCTGGTGTAGTCCTGGATAGTGTTAGCAGTGCTTGTAGTGCCGCAGTGTGGTCCTGGTGTAGTCCTGGATAGTGTTAGCAGTGCTTGTAGTGCCGCAGTGTGGTCCTGGTGTAGTCCTGGATAGTGTTAGCAGTGCTTGTAGTGCTGCAGTGTGGTCCTGGTGTAGACCTGGATAGTGTTAGCAGTGCTTGTAGTGCTGCAGTGTGGTCCTGGTGTAGTCCTGGATAGTGTTAGCAGTGCTTGTAGTGCCGCAGTGTGGTCCTGGTGTAGTCCTGGATAGTGTTAGCAGTGCTTGTAGTGCCGCAGTGTGGTCCTGGTGTAGTCCTGGATAGTGTTAGCAGTGCTTGTAGTGCTGCAGTGTGGTCCTGGTGTAGTCCTGGATAGTGTTAGCAGTGCTTGTAGTGCCGCAGTGTGGTCCTGGTGTAGTCCTGGATAGTGTTAGCAGTGCTTGTAGTGCCGCAGTGTGGTCCTGGTGTAGTCCTGGATAGTGTTAGCAGTGCTTGTAGTGCCGCAGTGTGGTCCTGGTGTAGTCCTGGATAGTGTTAGCAGTGCTTGTAGTGCCGCAGTGTGGTCCTGGTGTAGTCCTGGATAGTGTTAGCAGTGCTTGTAGTGCCGCAGTGTGGTCCTGGTGTAGTCCTGGATAGTGTTAGCAGTGCTTGTAGTGCTGCAGTGTGGTCCTGGTGTAGTCCTGGATAGTGTTAGCAGTGCTTGTAGTGCTGCAGTGTGGTCCTGGTGTAGTCCTGGATAGTGTTAGCAGTGCTTGTAGTGCCGCAGTGTGGTCCTGGTGTAGTCCTGGATAGTGTTAGCAGTGCTTGTAGTGCTGCAGTGTGGTCCTGGTGTAGTCCTGGATAGTGTTAGCAGTGCTTGTAGTGCCGCAGTGTGGTCCTGGTGTAGTCCTGGATAGTGTTAGCAGTGCTTGTAGTGCCGCAGTGTGGTCCTGGTGTAGTCCTGGATAGTGTTAGCAGTGCTTGTAGTGCCGCAGTGTGGTCCTGGTGTAGTCCTGGATAGTGTTAGCAGTGCTTGTAGTGCCGCAGTGTGGTCCTGGTGTAGTCCTGGATAGTGTTAGCAGTGCTTGTAGTGCTGCAGTGTGGTCCTGGTGTAGTCCTGGATAGTGTTAGCAGTGCTTGTAGTGCCGCAGTGTGGTCCTGGTGTAGTCCTGGATAGTGTTAGCAGTGCTTGTAGTGCTGCAGTGTGGTCCTGGTGTAGTCCTGGATAGTGTTAGCAGTGCTTGTAGTGCTGCAGTGTGGTCCTGGTGTAGTCCTGGATAGTGTTAGCAGTGCTTGTAGTGCCGCAGTGTGGTCCTGGTGTAGTCCTGGATAGTGTTAGCAGTGCTTGTAGTGCCGCAGTGTGGTCCTGGTGTAGTCCTGGATAGTGTTAGCAGTGCTTGTAGTGCCGCAGTGTGGTCCTGGTGTAGTCCTGGATAGTGTTAGCAGTGCTTGTAGTGCCGCAGTGTGGTCCTGGTGTAGTCCTGGATAGTGTTAGCAGTGCTTGTAGTGCCGCAGTGTGGTCCTGGTGTAGTCCTGGATAGTGTTAGCAGTGCTTGTAGTGCCGCAGTGTGGTCCTGGTGTAGTCCTGGATAGTGTTAGCAGTGCTTGTAGTGCTGCAGTGTGGTCCTGGTGTAGTCCTGGATAGTGTTAGCAGTGCTTGTAGTGCTGCAGTGTGGTCCTGGTGTAGTCCTGGATAGTGTTAGCAGTGCTTGTAGTGCCGCAGTGTGGTCCTGGTGTAGTCCTGGATAGTGTTAGCAGTGCTTGTAGTGCCGCAGTGTGGTCCTGGTGTAGTCCTGGATAGTGTTAGCAGTGCTTGTAGTGCTGCAGTGTGGTCCTGGTGTAGTCCTGGATAGTGTTAGCAGTGCTTGTAGTGCCGCAGTGTGGTCCTGGTGTAGTCCTGGATAGTGTTAGCAGTGCTTGTAGTGCCGCAGTGTGGTCCTGGTGTAGTCCTGGATAGTGTTAGCAGTGCTTGTAGTGCTGCAGTGTGGTCCTGGTGTAGTCCTGGATAGTGTTAGCAGTGCTTGTAGTGCTGCAGTGTGGTCCTGGTGTAGTCCTGGATAGTGTTAGCAGTGCTTGTAGTGCCGCAGTGTGATCCTGGTGTAGTCCTGGATAGTGTTAGCAGTGCTTGTAGTGCCGCAGTGTGGTCCTGGTGTAGTCCTGGATAGTGTTAGCAGTGCTTGTAGTGCTGCAGTGTGGTCCTGGTGTAGTCCTGGATAGTGTTAGCAGTGCTTGTAGTGCCGCAGTGTGGTCCTGGTGTAGTCCTGGATAGTGTTAGCAGTGCTTGTAGTGCCGCAGTGTGGTCCTGGTGTAGTCCTGGATAGTGTTAGCAGTGCTTGTAGTGCCGCAGTGTGGTCCTGGTGTAGTCCTGGATAGTGTTAGCAGTGCTTGTAGTGCCGCAGTGTGGTCCTGGTGTAGTCCTGGATAGTGTTAGCAGTGCTTGTAGTGCCGCAGTGTGGTCCTGGTGTAGTCCTGGATAGTGTTAGCAGTGCTTGTAGTGCCGCAGTGTGGTCCTGGTGTAGTCCTGGATAGTGTTAGCAGTGCTTGTAGTGCCGCAGTGTGGTCCTGGTGTAGTCCTGGATAGTGTTAGCAGTGCTTGTAGTGCCGCAGTGTGGTCCTGGTGTAGTCCTGGATAGTGTTAGCAGTGCTTGTAGTGCCGCAGTGTGGTCCTGGTGTAGTCCTGGATAGTGTTAGCAGTGCTTGTAGTGCCGCAGTGTGGTCCTGGTGTAGTCCTGGATAGTGTTAGCAGTGCTTGTAGTGCCGCAGTGTGGTCCTGGTGTAGTCCTGGATAGTGTTAGCAGTGCTTGTAGTGCCGCAGTGTGGTCCTGGTGTAGTCCTGGATAGTGTTAGCAGTGCTTGTAGTGCTGCAGTGTGGTCCTGGTGTAGTCCTGGATAGTGTTAGCAGTGCTTGTAGTGCTGCAGTGTGGTCCTGGTGTAGTCCTGGATAGTGTTAGCAGTGCTTGTAGTGCTGCAGTGTGGTCCTGGTGTAGTCCTGGATAGTGTTAGCAGTGCTTGTAGTGCCGCAGTGTGGTCCTGGTGTAGTCCTGGATAGTGTTAGCAGTGCTTGTAGTGCTGCAGTGTGGTCCTGGTGTAGTCCTGGATAGTGTTAGCAGTGCTTGTAGTGCCGCAGTGTGGTCCTGGTGTAGTCCTGGATAGTGTTAGCAGTGCTTGTAGTGCCGCAGTGTGGTCCTGGTGTAGTCCTGGATAGTGTTAGCAGTGCTTGTAGTGCCGCAGTGTGGTCCTGGTGTAGTCCTGGATAGTGTTAGCAGTGCTTGTAGTGCCGCAGTGTGGTCCTGGTGTAGTCCTGGATAGTGTTAGCAGTGCTTGTAGTGCCGCAGTGTGGTCCTGGTGTAGTCCTGGATAGTGTTAGCAGTGCTTGTAGTGCCGCAGTGTGGTCCTGGTGTAGTCCTGGATAGTGTTAGCAGTGCTTGTAGTGCCGCAGTGTGGTCCTGGTGTAGTCCTGGATAGTGTTAGCAGTGCTTGTAGTGCCGCAGTGTGGTCCTGGTGTAGTCCTGGATAGTGTTAGCAGTGCTTGTAGTGCCGCAGTGTGGTCCTGGTGTAGTCCTGGATAGTGTTAGCAGTGCTTGTAGTGCCGCAGTGTGGTCCTGGTGTAGTCCTGGATAGTGTTAGCAGTGCTTGTAGTGCTGCAGTGTGGTCCTGGTGTAGTCCTGGATAGTGTTAGCAGTGCTTGTAGTGCTGCAGTGTGGTCCTGGTGTAGTCCTGGATAGTGTTAGCAGTGCTTGTAGTGCCGCAGTGTGGTCCTGGTGTAGTCCTGGATAGTGTTAGCAGTGCTTGTAGTGCTGCAGTGTGGTCCTGGTGTAGTCCTGGATAGTGTTAGCAGTGCTTGTAGTGCCGCAGTGTGGTCCTGGTGTAGTCCTGGATAGTGTTAGCAGTGCTTGTAGTGCCGCAGTGTGGTCCTGGTGTAGTCCTGGATAGTGTTAGCAGTGCTTGTAGTGCCGCAGTGTGGTCCTGGTGTAGTCCTGGATAGTGTTAGCAGTGCTTGTAGTGCCGCAGTGTGGTCCTGGTGTAGTCCTGGATAGTGTTAGCAGTGCTTGTAGTGCCGCAGTGTGGTCCTGGTGTAGTCCTGGATAGTGTTAGCAGTGCTTGTAGTGCCGCAGTGTGGTCCTGGTGTAGTCCTGGATAGTGTTAGCAGTGCTTGTAGTGCCGCAGTGTGGTCCTGGTGTAGTCCTGGATAGTGTTAGCAGTGCTTGTAGTGCCGCAGTGTGGTCCTGGTGTAGTCCTGGATAGTGTTAGCAGTGCTTGTAGTGCCGCAGTGTGGTCCTGGTGTAGTCCTGGATAGTGTTAGCAGTGCTTGTAGTGCTGCAGTGTAGTCCTGGTGTAGTCCTGGATAGTGTTAGCAGTGCTTGTAGTGCCGCAGTGTGGTCCTGGTGTAGTCCTGGATAGTGTTAGCAGTGCTTGTAGTGCCGCAGTGTGGTCCTGGTGTAGTCCTGGATAGTGTGAGCAGTGCTTGTAGTGCTGCAGTGTGGTCCTGGTGTAGTCCTGGATAGTGTTAGCAGTGCTTGTAGTGCCGCAGTGTGGTCCTGGTGTAGTCCTGGATAGTGTTAGCAGTGCTTGTAGTGCTGCAGTGTGGTCCTGGTGTAGTCCTGGATAGTGTTAGCAGTGCTTGTAGTGCCGCAGTGTGGTCCTGGTGTAGTCCTGGATAGTGTTAGCAGTGCTTGTAGTGCCGCAGTGTGGTCCTGGTGTAGTCCTGGATAGTGTTAGCAGTGCTTGTAGTGCCGCAGTGTGGTCCTGGTGTAGTCCTGGATAGTGTTAGCAGTGCTTGTAGTGCCGCAGTGTGGTCCTGGTGTAGTCCTGGATAGTGTTAGCAGTGCTTGTAGTGCTGCAGTGTGGTCCTGGTGTAGTCCTGGATAGTGTTAGCAGTGCTTGTAGTGCCGCAGTGTGGTCCTGGTGTAGTCCTGGATAGTGTTAGCAGTGCTTGTAGTGCCGCAGTGTGGTCCTGGTGTAGTCCTGGATAGTGTTAGCAGTGCTTGTAGTGCCGCAGTGTGGTCCTGGTGTAGTCCTGGATAGTGTTAGCAGTGCTTGTAGTGCCGCAGTGTGGTCCTGGTGTAGTCCTGGATAGTGTTAGCAGTGCTTGTAGTGCCGCAGTGTGGTCCTGGTGTAGTCCTGGATAGTGTTAGCAGTGCTTGTAGTGCCGCAGTGTGGTCCTGGTGTAGTCCTGGATAGTGTTAGCAGTGCTTGTAGTGCCGCAGTGTGGTCCTGGTGTAGTCCTGGATAGTGTTAGCAGTGCTTGTAGTGCCGCAGTGTGGTCCTGGTGTAGTCCTGGATAGTGTTAGCAGTGCTTGTAGTGCCGCAGTGTGGTCCTGGTGTAGTCCTGGATAGTGTTAGCAGTGCTTGTAGTGCTGCAGTGTGGTCCTGGTGTAGTCCTGGATAGTGTTAGCAGTGCTTGTAGTGCTGCAGTGTGGTCCTGGTGTAGTCCTGGATAGTGTTAGCAGTGCTTGTAGTGCCGCAGTGTGGTCCTGGTGTAGTCCTGGATAGTGTTAGCAGTGCTTGTAGTGCCGCAGTGTGGTCCTGGTGTAGTCCTGGATAGTGTTAGCAGTGCTTGTAGTGCTGCAGTGTGGTCCTGGTGTAGTCCTGGATAGTGTTAGCAGTGCTTGTAGTGCTGCAGTGTGGTCCTGGTGTAGTCCTGGATAGTGTTAGCAGTGCTTGTAGTGCCGCAGTGTGGTCCTGGTGTAGTCCTGGATAGTGTTAGCAGTGCTTGTAGTGCCGCAGTGTGGTCCTGGTGTAGTCCTGGATAGTGTTAGCAGTGCTTGTAGTGCTGCAGTGTGGTCCTGGTGTAGTCCTGGATAGTGTTAGCAGTGCTTGTAGTGCTGCAGTGTGGTCCTGGTGTAGTCCTGGATAGTGTTAGCAGTGCTTGTAGTGCCGCAGTGTGGTCCTGGTGTAGTCCTGGATAGTGTTAGCAGTGCTTGTAGTGCCGCAGTGTGGTCCTGGTGTAGTCCTGGATAGTGTTAGCAGTGCTTGTAGTGCTGCAGTGTGGTCCTGGTGTAGTCCTGGATAGTGTTAGCAGTGCTTGTAGTGCCGCAGTGTGGTCCTGGTGTAGTCCTGGATAGTGTTAGCAGTGCTTGTAGTGCCGCAGTGTGGTCCTGGTGTAGTCCTGGATAGTGTTAGCAGTGCTTGTAGTGCCGCAGTGTGGTCCTGGTGTAGTCCTGGATAGTGTTAGCAGTGCTTGTAGTGCCGCAGTGTGGTCCTGGTGTAGTCCTGGATAGTGTTAGCAGTGCTTGTAGTGCCGCAGTGTGGTCCTGGTGTAGTCCTGGATAGTGTTAGCAGTGCTTGTAGTGCCGCAGTGTGGTCCTGGTGTAGTCCTGGATAGTGTTAGCAGTGCTTGTAGTGCCGCAGTGTGGTCCTGGTGTAGTCCTGGATAGTGTTAGCAGTGCTTGTAGTGCCGCAGTGTGGTCCTGGTGTAGTCCTGGATAGTGTTAGCAGTGCTTGTAGTGCCGCAGTGTGGTCCTGGTGTAGTCCTGGATAGTGTTAGCAGTGCTTGTAGTGCCGCAGTGTGGTCCTGGTGTAGTCCTGGATAGTGTTAGCAGTGCTTGTAGTGCCGCAGTGTGGTCCTGGTGTAGTCCTGGATAGTGTTAGCAGTGCTTGTAGTGCCGCAGTGTGGTCCTGGTGTAGTCCTGGATAGTGTTAGCAGTGCTTGTAGTGCCGCAGTGTGGTCCTGGTGTAGTCCTGGATAGTGTTAGCAGTGCTTGTAGTGCCGCAGTGTGGTCCTGGTGTAGTCCTGGATAGTGTTAGCAGTGCTTGTAGTGCCGCAGTGTGGTCCTGGTGTAGTCCTGGATAGTGTTAGCAGTGCTTGTAGTGCTGCAGTGTGGTCCTGGTGTAGTCCTGGATAGTGTTAGCAGTGCTTGTAGTGCTGCAGTGTGGTCCTGGTGTAGTCCTGGATAGTGTTAGCAGTGCTTGTAGTGCTGCAGTGTGGTCCTGGTGTAGTCCTGGATAGTGTTAGCAGTGCTTGTAGTGCCGCAGTGTGGTCCTGGTGTAGTCCTGGATAGTGTTAGCAGTGCTTGTAGTGCCGCAGTGTGGTCCTGGTGTAGTCCTGGATAGTGTTAGCAGTGCTTGTAGTGCCGCAGTGTGGTCCTGGTGTAGTCCTGGATAGTGTTAGCAGTGCTTGTAGTGCCGCAGTGTGGTCCTGGTGTAGTCCTGGATAGTGTTAGCAGTGCTTGTAGTGCCGCAGTGTGGTCCTGGTGTAGTCCTGGATAGTGTTAGCAGTGCTTGTAGTGCCGCAGTGTGGTCCTGGTGTAGTCCTGGATAGTGTTAGCAGTGCTTGTAGTGCCGCAGTGTGGTCCTGGTGTAGTCCTGGATAGTGTTAGCAGTGCTTGTAGTGCCGCAGTGTGGTCCTGGTGTAGTCCTGGATAGTGTTAGCAGTGCTTGTAGTGCTGCAGTGTGGTCCTGGTGTAGTCCTGGATAGTGTTAGCAGTGCTTGTAGTGCCGCAGTGTGGTCCTGGTGTAGTCCTGGATAGTGTTAGCAGTGCTTGTAGTGCCGCAGTGTGGTCCTGGTGTAGTCCTGGATAGTGTTAGCAGTGCTTGTAGTGCTGCAGTGTGGTCCTGGTGTAGTCCTGGATAGTGTTAGCAGTGCTTGTAGTGCTGCAGTGTGGTCCTGGTGTAGTCCTGGATAGTGTTAGCAGTGCTTGTAGTGCCGCAGTGTGGTCCTGGTGTAGTCCTGGATAGTGTTAGCAGTGCTTGTAGTGCTGCAGTGTGGTCCTGGTGTAGTCCTGGATAGTGTTAGCAGTGCTTGTAGTGCCGCAGTGTGGTCCTGGTGTAGTCCTGGATAGTGTTAGCAGTGCTTGTAGTGCTGCAGTGTGGTCCTGGTGTAGTCCTGGATAGTGTTAGCAGTGCTTGTAGTGCCGCAGTGTGGTCCTGGTGTAGTCCTGGATAGTGTTAGCAGTGCTTGTAGTGCCGCAGTGTGGTCCTGGTGTAGTCCTGGATAGTGTTAGCAGTGCTTGTAGTGCTGCAGTGTGGTCCTGGTGTAGTCCTGGATAGTGTTAGCAGTGCTTGTAGTGCCGCAGTGTGGTCCTGGTGTAGTCCTGGATAGTGTTAGCAGTGCTTGTAGTGCCGCAGTGTGGTCCTGGTGTAGTCCTGGATAGTGTTAGCAGTGCTTGTAGTGCCGCAGTGTGGTCCTGGTGTAGTCCTGGATAGTGTTAGCAGTGCTTGTAGTGCCGCAGTGTGGTCCTGGTGTAGTCCTGGATAGTGTTAGCAGTGCTTGTAGTGCCGCAGTGTGGTCCTGGTGTAGTCCTGGATAGTGTTAGCAGTGCTTGTAGTGCCGCAGTGTGGTCCTGGTGTAGTCCTGGATAGTGTTAGCAGTGCTTGTAGTGCCGCAGTGTGGTCCTGGTGTAGTCCTGGATAGTGTTAGCAGTGCTTGTAGTGCCGCAGTGTGGTCCTGGTGTAGTCCTGGATAGTGTTAGCAGTGCTTGTAGTGCCGCAGTGTGGTCCTGGTGTAGTCCTGGATAGTGTTAGCAGTGCTTGTAGTGCTGCAGTGTGGTCCTGGTGTAGTCCTGGATAGTGTTAGCAGTGCTTGTAGTGCCGCAGTGTGGTCCTGGTGTAGTCCTGGATAGTGTTAGCAGTGCTTGTAGTGCCGCAGTGTGGTCCTGGTGTAGTCCTGGATAGTGTTAGCAGTGCTTGTAGTGCCGCAGTGTGGTCCTGGTGTAGTCCTGGATAGTGTTAGCAGTGCTTGTAGTGCCGCAGTGTGGTCCTGGTGTAGTCCTGGATAGTGTTAGCAGTGCTTGTAGTGCCGCAGTGTGGTCCTGGTGTAGTCCTGGATAGTGTTAGCAGTGCTTGTAGTGCCGCAGTGTGGTCCTGGTGTAGTCCTGGATAGTGTTAGCAGTGCTTGTAGTGCCGCAGTGTGGTCCTGGTGTAGTCCTGGATAGTGTTAGCAGTGCTTGTAGTGCCGCAGTGTGGTCCTGGTGTAGTCCTGGATAGTGTTAGCAGTGCTTGTAGTGCCGCAGTGTGGTCCTGGTGTAGTCCTGGATAGTGTTAGCAGTGCTTGTAGTGCCGCAGTGTGGTCCTGGTGTAGTCCTGGATAGTGTTAGCAGTGCTTGTAGTGCCGCAGTGTGGTCCTGGTGTAGTCCTGGATAGTGTTAGCAGTGCTTGTAGTGCCGCAGTGTGGTCCTGGTGTAGTCCTGGATAGTGTTAGCAGTGCTTGTAGTGCCGCAGTGTGGTCCTGGTGTAGTCCTGGATAGTGTTAGCAGTGCTTGTAGTGCCGCAGTGTGGTCCTGGTGTAGTCCTGGATAGTGTTAGCAGTGCTTGTAGTGCCGCAGTGTGGTCCTGGTGTAGTCCTGGATAGTGTTAGCAGTGCTTGTAGTGCCGCAGTGTGGTCCTGGTGTAGTCCTGGATAGTGTTAGCAGTGCTTGTAGTGCCGCAGTGTGGTCCTGGTGTAGTCCTGGATAGTGTTAGCAGTGCTTGTAGTGCCGCAGTGTGGTCCTGGTGTAGTCCTGGATAGTGTTAGCAGTGCTTGTAGTGCCGCAGTGTGGTCCTGGTGTAGTCCTGGATAGTGTTAGCAGTGCTTGTAGTGCCGCAGTGTGGTCCTGGTGTAGTCCTGGGATAGTGTTAGCAGTGCTTGTAGTGCCGCAGTGTGGTCCTGGTGTAGTCCTGGATAGTGTTAGCAGTGCTTGTAGTGCCGCAGTGTGGTCCTGGTGTAGTCCTGGATAGTGTTAGCAGTGCTTGTAGTGCCGCAGTGTGGTCCTGGTGTAGTCCTGGATAGTGTTAGCAGTGCTTGTAGTGCCGCAGTGTGGTCCTGGTGTAGTCCTGGATAGTGTTAGCAGTGCTTGTAGTGCCGCAGTGTGGTCCTGGTGTAGTCCTGGATAGTGTTAGCAGTGCTTGTAGTGCCGCAGTGTGGTCCTGGTGTAGTCCTGGATAGTGTTAGCAGTGCTTGTAGTGCCGCAGTGTGGTCCTGGTGTAGTCCTGGATAGTGTTAGCAGTGCTTGTAGTGCCGCAGTGTGGTCCTGGTGTAGTCCTGGATAGTGTTAGCAGTGCTTGTAGTGCCGCAGTGTGGTCCTGGTGTAGTCCTGGATAGTGTTAGCAGTGCTTGTAGTGCCGCAGTGTGGTCCTGGTGTAGTCCTGGATAGTGTTAGCAGTGCTTGTAGTGCCGCAGTGTGGTCCTGGTGTAGTCCTGGATAGTGTTAGCAGTGCTTGTAGTGCCGCAGTGTGGTCCTGGTGTAGTCCTGGATAGTGTTAGCAGTGCTTGTAGTGCCGCAGTGTGGTCCTGGTGTAGTCCTGGATAGTGTTAGCAGTGCTTGTAGTGCCGCAGTGTGGTCCTGGTGTAGTCCTGGATAGTGTTAGCAGTGCTTGTAGTGCCGCAGTGTGGTCCTGGTGTAGTCCTGGATAGTGTTAGCAGTGCTTGTAGTGCCGCAGTGTGGTCCTGGTGTAGTCCTGGATAGTGTTAGCAGTGCTTGTAGTGCCGCAGTGTGGTCCTGGTGTAGTCCTGGATAGTGTTAGCAGTGCTTGTAGTGCTGCAGTGTGGTCCTGGTGTAGTCCTGGATAGTGTTAGCAGTGCTTGTAGTGCCGCAGTGTGGTCCTGGTGTAGTCCTGGATAGTGTTAGCAGTGCTTGTAGTGCCGCAGTGTGGTCCTGG